>PVJC01016498.1:0-33652 GCA_004026665.1 Murina feae | reverse complement strand
TATGCAAATTAACCCAGCCAAGATAGAGGCTGGCAGGGCAGCTCTGCACTGGGAGCCTCCACAGCTGGCATAGCTGTGCCACGTGTGTCAGCTCAGTGGGGGGGGGGGTCCAGCTTGGGGCCTCCTCGGGGCATCCAGGAGTGCCCGTCCCGGGTCCACTGCTTGGCTCTGCCCCCCGGGGGCCTCCACCAGGCTTGCGGGAGAGCGGGTCCTCCACTGGGCTTGCAGGAGCAGCCATCCTGGGTCCGCTGCCTGGCTTCGCCCCCCAGGGGCCTCTGCAGGGCATACGGGAGCTCGGGGGGCCTCTGCGGGGCGTGCAGGAGTAGTCATCCTGGGTCTACTGCCTGGCTTTGCCCCCCAGGGGCCTCCTTGGGGCGTCCAGGAGTGCCCGTCCTGGGTCAGCTGCCTGGCTCTGCCCTGGGGGCCTCCTCGGGGGCGTGCGGGAACACCCATCTAGGGTCCCCTACCTTCATCCGCCCCCCAGGGGCCTCCACAGGGCGTGCGGGAGTGTCTGTTGCACAGTGTGGAGAATCCGAAGCCAGTCCGCTGCCTGGCTCCACTCTGGGTGTGTTCGCTCAGCAGCAGGGCCCCACTGAGGGATCCTGCACCAGTGTCCGCCCCTGGCTCGCAACCCAGCTCTGCGCCAGGTGTGTCCCCTCAGCGGTGGGGGCCCACCAGGCGTGTGCAATTGTGGGCCCTCCGGTGGGAAACGTCCAGGCCTGCACTCACCAGTCCTCCTACCCTCCAGTGCACAAACCCTGAAAGGGCTATGGGCAGCCTGAAAATGGCCCTCAAACCCTCACCCAGGCTGGCCAGGCATGCCAGCAGGTGGACATCTCCCCTGAGGTGTCCCAGACTATAAGAGGGTACAGGCCGGGCTGAGGGACCCCCACCCCCCGAGTGCACAAATTTTTGTGTACCGGGCCCCTAGTGTAATATATAAAAAACTAAGTTTATTATAACTAAGATGTTTATCCTGGCAATGCAAAGTTGGTTCAACATTAAAAAGTAAATCAATGTAATCCATCACATTAATAGTCTAGAGAAGCAAAACCACATGATCACACATCCATTCATAATACAGTTCTGAGCAAATTAGGAATAAAAGGACATTTATAACAACAATAACAACAACAAAACACTCCTAACATAATGAATGGTGAGAGAATGAATGTTTCCCTCTAAGATGGGGATCATAACAAGGATGTTTACTGTCACCTCTCCTATTAGACATCATACCCAAGGTCTTAGTCAATGCACTAATGCAAGGAAAAGATATGGAAGCCTTCAGAATGGAAAGGAAATAGAATGGAATTGGGGCAGGGGAAGTGTCCATTTCACAGGCAGCATGAATATCTTTGTAGAAAATTCCAAGGAATTTACAGAAAAGCTACTAGAACAGGATACAAGACCAATATTTTATTTATTGTCTATTTTTCCCACTGGAGTATGAGCTCTATATAAAAAAAAAAGAACTTCAGTCTGTTTTGTTCACTGCTGTTTCCCAGGGACCAAGAACAATGTATGACACCTAGTATGTGCTCAATAAATATTTCTTGAATAAATGGTTGAATATATGTTTCAATGTGATTCCTCTAGAATTTGTCACCTCCTCAAAATGTGCACGATCTTGAGGAATTTACAATTCAACCATAGGGACAGAATCCAAAAGTGAAGCAACTTCTACCTGAGTCACCACAAGCAGCACTGGAACAGAATGAAGGGTCAGTGTGGAGTTACGAAGCAAAGGGACTTGGGACTTGTAAAGTGACTTGTGAGGATAGCCTTTGAGTGATTGGGGTTTTAGGGGTGCAGAAGGACTCTTACAAGAAACCTTGCCCTCAGACTACACCATAATGATAGAGCTCTTTCTAGAATAACTTCCCTAGGAAATCCAGAAAAGACTCTCTCTGAATGTCCCACATAAAAACCTTCTGTACCTCATACATCATTAAAAATTTAGGGCACTGCCAGTCTCTTCCACCAGGCTTCTCAGGTAAAAGGAAACCCAATTTAAGAAACAAATGATGCAGATCCATGGGGTGGCAACACTGAGCCAATCTTTTGTCTCCAGGACCTCTGAAGAATTTTGGCTTCCCCAACTGCCTCTGTGTCAGCTTCAAGGGTCACATTTGCTCCACCGAGGCCCAGCAGCTGTCAGACTTGGCCAAAAGTGTTAACACTACTGTGCTGGCCAAGTCCCTGGGTCCCTGCCATCTTTTGCATCTTTCTAACTCAGCAGAAAACAGCTTCTCAACCTCAAGGCCACACCTGATCTGTAAGCATTTTCTCTTGAAGGATCTCCTCCTGTCCTTGAAGATGCCTTTGAGCACAAGCAACCTTGGATGCTTTGGTTGTGTTGGAAGAAAGATAATGAGTGCCCCCTCCCTTTCCTGCTTTCTCCCTTTCTAACCACACAGTCTTATTTCCAGCTCCTGACCACGTAGCTTTCTTTCCTCCAGCCACTCCTGCATCTAATTTGGGTCCTACTGTCTTGCCTAGGTGGTAGCAAAAGCTGATTTCTCCCCCCCCCCCACTCTGTCATTGCTTTGCTTGGCTCACTGTCAATCAGGCAGGTAGCAAAGCTCTGGTTGGTTCCTACTATGTACCAGGCCTTGGGCCAGGGAAGTCACTCCCCTCTCTTCACCCTCTGGGCTGGTACCTCAGCTTCACCATCTGGGAAATGAAAGGGTTGAATTCTGTGATCTTGAAAGTTCCTTCCAGCTGCAACAGTCTAAGAGAGTATTTGAATGCCTTCCTTTTGAAGTTCTGAGTTCTGTAGTAAAATGATCACCATAAAAATGTTTCCAGGTTGGTCACTGGCTTCTGTCAGGGACTCACTGTTTGACAACTGTTGTGTAGACTTAAGTGATATTTACACACAAAAATATTTTACTAGGGGACGCCATCATTTTGCTAGTGTTAGGGGCCAAAGACAACACCCCATTACAGGCCTTCCCTGTTCTATGAAGAAAGAAAGATTCATTCACTCATTCAGTTAAGCCCAACTGTGTACACAAATCTGAACTAGGTACTATAAAAAATATGCCTGATCTCACCACGGCTCAGAGAACACAAATCATCTGATTTGGGAAGGAAGGAACTAGTCATCAGAGGCCAACCCACTCTCCACATTAACCTTCAACCCAGGGGGTGAGCCCACCAAGCTCCAGCAGCGCTGATAGTCTAAGAGCCACTCCTTAGAATAGGAGAAAGAAAACTCCCCATAGCTTCTGCCCTTGGATGCTAGTTCTTCAGCATCCTTTGCTTTGTACTCACTACTAATTAAGTCTCCCCTCCAAACATATAAAGACATAGCTCTTCTCATTCTTCTCTTCCTCAGGCTACATAGCCTGTTACTGCAGCCATTCCTCAGGTGACATCTGTGTGCAGGGCTTGCTGTCCACCATACTCTCTCTGTTTCCATTTCTTTGAAGCAGCTTTCTGTGT
The DNA here is from genome assembly GCA_004026665.1 of Murina feae. Classification (NCBI taxonomy): domain Eukaryota; kingdom Metazoa; phylum Chordata; class Mammalia; order Chiroptera; family Vespertilionidae; genus Murina; species Murina feae. The sequence goes on along the minus strand of PVJC01016498.1, from coordinate 30,202 downwards.
TTCATCCTGGAAATCTTTATCTTGCAGCAGATCACAAAGATGCCAGTGGAACAAAGACCACCACATGGGTTGCATTGGGATTGTAAAGTGGAAAGAGATGTCTTTGCTCTTAGAAAAGAATTTCTGAACTCAGAAAGAGACAGTTCTCCAACTACCATATTTTTTTAAAACTTATCCCAGAAAGGCCATTAGAAATTCCTCTAGTTCCACCCACATCTTGTTCCGATATTGACAGATGGGGAAGTGAAGAGACTTGCTCAAGAGCACACATGAGTCTTGAACAGAGTCACACTTGGTCCCCAGATCTTTTTATCCCCAGCTCAGTTTTCTCCCCCGCCCCGCCATCCCCGTGCCACATCATGACTTCACAGTTTATCAACTGATTACTATACCCACTTGGTCATCAGATCCTCATAACAAACCATTTCCAGATAAGTTAAACAAATGCCCACAAAGGAACACTGACCTGTGGTCACCAACAAGTGTTGGCAAGTATTCGGAACAGGAGAGGGGATAGTTACACTGATCTCTGCCCTTGACAGTCTACTTATAGAGGCTAGAAAAACAAGTTGGCTGTCTTAGAGACACCAAGTTTCTTGTTTCTGGAGGAAGAATAGATGCTAGATGACCACTTGGCAGTTCTGCGATGACGTGAGTCTCCACTGCCCCACTCATTTCCAGGGCAACATTTGCTCTAACTTGTCTGATGGGGCTCATGGCCTTTTTGACAGGAGAGGTATGAAATGATGGCCATCTTGACCAGGCCCTCTGATATGTGGAAAGCCAGATGCCAGTGATGTGATGCTCCCATGGTAAAGTGGGTGGCAGGTAGCTGCCATGGTACCTTCTTGCCATAGGACTTTCCAGTACTGAACTTTTAGCTACTATTTTCACACAGTCACATCTCAGCCTGACCTGGAATCAGAGGACCGAGCACATAATTTTGTCAAATCACAATTTCCAAAGAGCATCTATTTCCTGGCACACATTTTGGCTTTCTTGTTTGACAAAGGCCCTGAACAGCTCCAGGAAGCCTGCTCCTTTCTCAAGGCCTCTTGCATTCCTCAGATCTGGAGTATCAGCTTGTCCACCACAAGGGGGCGCTGGACATAGTTCTTTGAAAGAAGATCTAGATTCCCTTGGGCTTTACACAATGGGGTGCGGAGAGCCTGAAGGGTGGAAGACAAGATGAGGAGGAAAGAAACTTGGCTCTTATGCATTTTAAGTGCATTAGGTCAGCTCTGTATTGCCAAGATTCCTGGGGGAATTACTTTGGAAACATCTTCTAAATCCTTTTCTTCTGGCTTTAATCGTCTCTCAGCACAGTTTTAGGGAGCAGAGAAAAAGAGAGTGGGGTGAGGGGAGCCAAAGAAGTGGCGCTAGCAGGATTCTCAGTGCAACTCTGACTGAGGGCACATATTCAAAGCCCTGTGCTGTGGTAGTACAGAGAAGAAAAAGCCCCCAGACATGTCCGCCTCTCCCGTACTAGTGTACAGTCTAGTGGGAGACACTAGAACCCCAACCAACTAATTGTATTCAAATGATACAGTATTGGTAGTGCAGCTCAGGCTGCGTGTGACAGGTTCTGTAGGTTGGGAGCAGTTGGAGACTCAGATTTCACCCTGTGCTCAGATCACAGGGGCCTTAGCCCACCCAAGCCTGGCCCCTGCCCCACCCTACTTACTTGGCTCACAGAAAGATCACCTGGAAACCTGACCCAGAGATCTCAGCACCTAGTTGCAAGCTCGGTGATGGGCAGTGCTTCTGAACCATGGGGTTTGGTGGAGCCCTGGTTTTACTTTCTGGGTGCTGGCACTCTCTTCTTCACTCAACCAACTGGTTGCAAGTCACCTCTGCCCCCAGCCCTTGTTGAGCACAGCATGTGTATATCTTGGGGTATGATCCTAATTACATCAATCCTTGCCCAGTACCCCTTCCCATAGCACAACCTGAGGTGGCAAGCTCATCTGGAAAGCATTGGGGCCAGGATCCTTCACCTTGGGACCCTGTTGCATGACGTGGGCCATGGTTCTTCTGGCAGTAACAAATTCCGGGATGTCCCAGGGGTTTTGAGACCCTAGTCTGACCCTGCATCATGCTGGGTGGGGGTAAGGCCTGGTTCACAGCTCCCCAGCATCTATTTTTGCTTTGCAAGAAGGTCCACGGGCTCTACTTTGTGCATTACAAGTCTTAACTCCTAGGCTAGGTGGGTGAGAATAATCCTCAGTCATGGACCGCAAGCATTCCCTGACTCCATTAGCAAGTCCCTTCACTAGTTTTAAGGTGCTAACGTAGCTCTCCTGCAGATGGAGCTGGGAAAAGTAGCCTCATGTAAATTTTAGGGAAATGGTTGAGAGTCGGGAGATAAGGAGCCCTGTGAGGTCTTCACCCAACTTCCAAACTTTCCTTAGCCTCCGTCTTTCTATCTGTTAAATAGTGATGGTAAATAAATTGTAGGGATTGTGAATAGACTCTGTAAAAAAGAAGAACCTGACACATGTTTTGGGGGTAATGATGGTGGCCTGAGGCAATGAAGATGAGGTAATGGATTCAAGGAAAAATTCTCTCCTTGAGTAAAACTTGTATTTCATTGCCCAGGGGGTCCTAACAAAAGAAGTTTTTACTAAAATAACTCCCAGCCAAAACTCCTTGGTTATTTTTTTTTCTGGAAGTTGGACTAAGTTGTTTTGTTTTTTTTTCACCAGGGGGCATATTTTATCCATATTTATTTTTAGAAGAAAAACACACCTTTATAAAGAAGCCAGAGTTTTTGTCTTTCTCATTTTTTTAAAGCATGAGTTTTGTTGATTGTACAGTGAAGCTTATTTCTATTTTCCTCATGGCTTAGCTTTTAATATGCCAGGTTGTGCATGCATCAGTTTCAGAAAGTATCAGTTGGTGTTTTAAGCATGGCCGTGTTCATCCTACCCTACTGCCAGCCACCCAATTGGAGGCTGCTGGGGGGAGGGGTGTCATGGCTTTGGGAGTCAGTAAAGCAAATTGGGGGTGTTGCCAAACTGATTTTGGATGCAAACTTTCCATCTCATTGGGTTATGGAACTGAGGTTTAAAACAATATGGTGCAGAAAACACTAGACTGAGAGTTAGGAACTCTAAATTTTTTAATCCCTTTGCTGATCAAGTGAATTTTGGAAAGTCACTTCCCAGCCTTTGATTTTCATTTTCTCAACTAAAATGAAAGGGCCAGACTGAGCCTCTTTCCATCTGAGAATCATTTTCTGATTCTCAAAGGAATAAGGGAGGCACAACTTACCCTTGCCTGACATGCCATTTCATTCCCATGGCAACGGCTCTGTTTGGGCTTTCACTGGCTTTTAGTAATTTAGCAGCTGCTGCAGGTAGGAGGTTTCAGGACTTTGTTGAGGGGTCAAAGTGCTGGCTAATTTCTTTCTTTAAAGCTTCTTAGTTTATCCTAAAAATTTGATCTCCACCTCAGTGAGCTCATAGTGAGTGTAGGTAGAGTGTAGAAGTCTGGAAGAAAAAAGAGGTATGAAAGTTTTAGTTTATTTAAATAAAACAATTAATATATAAATTAGATTAGCCAGGCATTTTGTCCCACGTCAAATCTCATTTATGACTGGTTCTTGTTTAAGTGATCATGCAACTTGTCACACAGGCTGCTAATGTAAGGTGATCAGATTTAAAGCAGTACGCCATGGACCGGGGTGGAGGGGGGTGTAATTTTTTTTCTTTCTTTTTTTCTTTTTTTTATTATTACTTAAAATATTACAAAGAGTAATCGGGACTTTTTTAAAACACTGTGGGACGCGGGGCAAATTGTTAAAAATCGGGACTGTCCCACCAAAAGCGGGACCTCTGGTCACCTTATGCTAATGTGAAAGTGTAAAAGTGCTGACCAGGGAGGCAGATGAGCTAGGCCCCACTAGGTAAATGTATGGCTTCTGAAAGACTCCTTCTCTTTCCAGGATGGTTTCCTAAATTGTGTCCCACCCCCCAATTCCTATGTTGGACTCCTAACCCCCAGTACTTCAGAATGTGACCTTATTTAGATTTAACTATTCAAATGAGGGCATGTTGGAGTAGGGTAGGTTCCCAATCCAATATGACTGGTGTCTTATAAAATGAAGAAATTTGGACACAGATACAGACACGGGGAGAATGCCCTGAGATGATAAATGCAGAGATCAGGGGGATGCTTCTACAAATCAGGGTTCACCAAATATTGCCAATAAACCACTAGAAGCTAGGGGAAAGGCATTGAATAGATTCTCCCACCCTATCCTTAGAAGGAACCAACTCTGCCGACCCCTTGAAGTTGGACTTCCACTCTCCAGAATTACGTGACAATACATTACTGTTGCTTAAGCCACTCATTTTATTGTAGTTTGTTAAGGCAGACCTAGCAAGCTAATACAACTACATCAGTGGTTTCAAATCTTTTCTCTACAAATAACCCTTTTGCTTTTTGTCCCCTTGTGGACCCAATTCATTAATTTAACAAATATATATCAGGCCCTTATTCTAAGCATTGGAGATACACAAAGCAAAGACTCCTCCTCTTGTGCTCATTCTATAGTTTTAAAATATTTAATCAGCCAAGTATACAATAATTTATTTTGGTTTAGTAAAAATATGTGTATTTTCTCATGCAGTAACCAGGATTACCTCATCAATGTGATGTAATTAGTGTCAGACATCAAAGAAAGACAATGTTTTAAGTAGCTGTTGATTCCTTATCTACACTAATAAAAGAGAAACATGCAAATTGGTGTCACTCTGCTACACCCCAAGCCACGCCCACCAGCCAATCAGAACGACTATACACAAATTAACCCAACCAAGATAGCGGCCAGCAGCCACAGAGCTGGAGCAAGCAGGAGGCTTGGTTGCCCTGGCGATGGAGGAAGCCAAGCTTCCCACTTGCCCTGGCCAACTGTGGCCTCCGCTCAAGGCAACAAAGTTTCAATTATAGAAGATAAATAAATCCCAGATACCTGCTTCCAGCCAGCTTCACTGGGAGCTTGGGTCACTGGGGGCCGTGGCCAGCCTGCAAACAGCCATCAGCCACTCACTCAGGCTGGCCAGGCCCCCCAGCAGGGACCCCCACCCTGAAGGGGGTGTGGCCATCCTGAAAATGGCTCTCATCCCCTCACCCAGGGTGGTCAGGCACCCCAGTGGGAACCCCACCCTGATCCAGGACACCCTTCAGGGCAAACCAGCCAGCCCCCACCTGTGCACCAGGCCTCTATCCTATATAATAAAAGGGTAATATGCAAATTGACCCTAACAGCAGAACCACTGGGAATGACTGGTCACAATGACAAACACTGACCACCAGGGGGCAGATGGTCAATGCAGGAGCTGCCCTCTGGTGGTCAGTGTGCTCTCATAGGGGCAGCTCTGCTCAGCCACAAGACAGGTGATGGCTGTCAGCACAGCAATGGTGGTGGGTGCCTCTCCCGCCTCCTCAGCAGCGCTAAAGATGTCCAACTGCAGCTTAGGCCTGCTCCCCACTGGCAAGTGGACATCCCCTGAGGGCATCTGGGCTGCCAGAGGAATGTGTGACTGCCAGCTTAGGCCCCATCCCCGGGGAGCGGGCCTAAGCCAGCAGGTGGATATCCCCCAAGGGGTCCCAGACTTGGAGAGGGCACAGGATGGGCTGAGGGACCCCACCAAGGGCACACATTTTTGTGCACCAGGCCTCTAGTGACAAATAAATACATACAAGAAATACATTCGTTGGTGAGTTTTTTTTTAATATTGAAAATTGTTGCCGTAACTGGTTTGGCTCAGTGGATAGAGCGTTGGCCTGCGGACTGAAAGGTCCCAGGTTTGATTCTGGTGAAGGGCATGTACCTTGGTTGCGGGCACATCCCCAGTGGGGAGTGTGCAGGAGGCGGCTGGTCGATGTTCGTCTCTCATTGATGTTTCTCACTCTCTATCCCTCTCCCTTCTTCTCTGTAAAAAATCAATAAAAATATATTTAAAAATATTGAAAATTGTTCTCAGAACTCTCATTACTACATCTATGGAACCTAGGGGTTCAAGGAATTCATTACTGGGTGATTAGCTAGAGCAGGGACCAGCAATCTTTACCTGTCAAAAGCCAGATAGTGAACATTTTAGGTTTTTCGGATAAGAGTTTCTGTTACAACTACTCAACGCCGTCTCTGTAGTAATATGAAAGCAGTCATAGACAATACAAATAAATGAGCAAGCTAATTGTCAATAAAATTTTATTTATGGACAGTGAAATTTGAATTTCATCTAATTTTCACATGTGGCAATATATTATTTTTCATTAAAAATAATTTAAAATGGAAAAACCATTCTTAATTCATGGGCTTCAGAAAAACAGGTGGTAGGCAGGCTGGCTGTACATATTTGGCCAACTGGCCAGAGATTTGCATACCCCAGAGCTAGAGTTCTCTAATTCTGCCCTAGTTCTGGTATTAGCTGGTTCTTATCTCCCTAAGGGTCTGCGTGAGGCCCTGAGAGGGATTATTAAGTTTGAACTCAAAGGCTGGCTTCCTGCTGCACAGTCCACAGTCCTTAACAAAGCTCTAAGCTGCTGGTTTAGTCATTATTTCAAATGTGGTGTTTGTGTCCATGTGGTGCAGAAAATAGATATGTGGTCAGCGGCCCTTTCCAGGAGTTGACCATGTAAGGGCTGTCCTCTTATTAGCAGCCAGTGGCAAGCAAAGTTTGTCAAGCCTGACCCTCGGCTTACTCACCCTTTTGGTTTATACATTCTCGGGTTGCACAGGCCCGCCCTCCGGGGAGGCCCATCTGTCCCTTACTATTTGAGTCCCTGTTATCTCATTGGCGGCTTTCGAAGCAGCTGCAAAATATGTTTTTAACTTTAAGTGGAATTTGGAGTCACCAGCGTGGAGCTTGGAACAGTTACCCTCAGCAAGGGCTCTTTCAGCTCTGACATTCTATAGCTTTACGGGCTCTGGTGAGTGTTAACTAACTCCTCCCAGCTTCTTAAGGCTGGACTTTCACTGCGGGTAATAATTAATGAGGCATTTGCTCACGGGCTGGGGAATAATGTGCACTGCTTTTTTTCTGTTGTTGTCATCGGAATCTGCTTGTTGCCTAGCACCGCACTGGTCTGCCTGGTCGTCCCTCCTCTCAGCTCAGCTGCTCCTGTAGCCTCGCAACCGCAGCTTTACGACAGGGGCTCGGACCGGGACCCGGACGGGAGGTGTTCGCTGGCGCTCCGGGGGCTGCGGCAAAACCGCCGCTAGCCCGCAGAACCATGCTGCGAGGCAAGTCTCGGCTCAACGTGGAATGGCTAGGCTATTCGCCCGGGCTGCTACTCGACCATGAGCCCCCCCCACCCGGGCGCGCGCCGCGGAACCCCGGCCGGTAAGTCACGTGAACGCCCGCGCCCGCCGAAACTTGCGTCACCACCGCGCGCCGCGCATGCGCACAGCGTCCCGCCACCCCGCGCTCGCCGGCACTTCCGTCGCGACCTACCTCTACCGCTCGCGGTTTGAACCAATTGAGAGTGTCCGCTGAGTCCAGTCCGCTTGCGAGGACTTGCTGCGGGTGGCCACGCCATGGAGCGCATTGATAAAGCGGCGCTGAACGCGCTGCAGCTGCCCGACGTCAGGTAGTCGAGAGCGGGGCTCGCGCCGGGCAGGGGGCTCCTCACCGCGAGCCGGCCGGCCTGGCCCGGAGCTGGGAAGAAGGCTAGAGCCGAAACGGCCGGCCTGTGGTGGGTGTGAGGTCTGGACCCTCGGGGCCCAGCTGTAGGGTGGGGGAGCGGGGAAGGAGGTTGGAGCCAGCAGCGTTTGCACGCCTGGCCCCGGCTCTTCGCTCGGGAACAAGGGACCGGGAGTCATGGGACGATATAGGCCGGCGGGCGTACAGCTCTTACTTCTGTCTTAGCACTTCCTCTCACTGTCGCCTATATTGCGATCTTGCTGTCTGCAATCAATCTCTTTCCCCACTACAGGGTGTCCCCTGAGGACAGGAGCCCGGCCTTCTTCATCTCCGTGTCCCCCACAGGGCCTGCACCAACAGCGCTTACTAAGTGCTGTAGAAATGAATGGAAGGGAGTAAGGGCTGTCCCTGGTGTGACACTGCTTCTGGTAGGGAGTCAGTAGGATGGGGGATACTGGCTCAGCAGGAGTTTAAGGGAGCAGGTGGTTCTGGCTAACTAGCCCAGCCAACAGGACCTCTGTACCTCTGCAGGCAGTAGTTTGGGAAGGGATTCAGTGCTGACCTACAGTGTGCCAAGTTCAACATAGGTGCTTTAATCACAAACATCACCCGAATTAAGAAAATACTTAGTTTTCCTGATTTTAAAGATGAAGTTGACTCAGAGTAAGTGACTTGCCCAATATCACAGTTAGGCCACACAGTTCTAACACTGTTGAAGCTGGCATTCGACCTAGCTCACTGTGATGTTAAATTTCGTTATTTTTGGAGCTTGTGCTCTTCCCCCCCCCCCACAATGTCAATATAGTGTTGTGTAGGTTTTTAAAAAATCATTGTTACTGTTTATTAGTAAGGATACCAACAGGTGTTTTCACTAAGTACACTTAAAGTATACTCTAGCCCTCCTAGACTGGTTTTCATGTTTCCTAATGGAATTTACAGTGAAATCTATTAGGAGTAGAAGTCTTGCTTGCCACAATAGGGGACGTGGTAAGCTCTGTTATCTGCTTAGTGTTTGCTGCAGTTTATATGAAGGGTGTAAACTCTTCAGTGGTTTTAAAAGAGGAGCAAAATAAGGCTCACCCCGAATGACTTCTTTTCTGTGAGACCAACTTTAATTCTGGACTTCCACATTGTTCCTTTCTAACAAGTCAGTAACACCCAGTCAAAGACACATAGGAGAAATCAGTTGAATGCCATCAGTCGCTCTGTTTTAGAATAAATCACTGGTTGCACCCAAGCTGGCTTGTACTAGCACAACTGCCAGCTGCAGTGGGCTATGGCTGGAAGCCAGGGAGAACATGTCCTCTAAGCGCTAGAGGAAGTTTGCTGCTTTTCAAAATTTTGTACGTCTAACTTTATACTTAGTCCCATATTTGTGAGGTTGCAACCCAGAATAAGAGTCAAATTTTTGGAGCTTAAGATAAAGAGAGAGGAGTTGAAGATAAACTACAAATGTTTAAGATATGTGTTATATGTGAAGTGTGTGGGGCTAGAAATTAGCATGCAGGAAATAAAAGATGATATTGGGTGGTAGAATTAGAAGTAATTTTGTTTGCTTTAAAACATTTTTATGGTATTATATCTTCTTTTCAATAATAATGTTTTCTCAAAGCCAGGCCAGATAATAGATATTCAAGGGAAGTAATCTAAAGAACAAGAGAACCAGTTAATCAGCCCTTTCTCTAGATTCTTTTTTTAAAAATATATATTTTATTGACTTTTTACAGAGAGGAAGCGGGAGGGATAGAGAGTTAGAAACATCGATCAGCTGCCTCCTGCACACCTCCCACTGGGGATGTGCCTGCAACCAAGGTACATGCCCTTGACTGGAATCAAACCTGGGACCCTTGAGTCCACAGGCTGATGCTCTTATCCACTGAGCCAAACCGGTCAGGGCTTCTCTAGGTTCTTAAGCTTTGTTTCTTATCAGGTTAAATAATCTGAACTTTACATCCCTAAAACCCATACTTTAACACATTTTTTTGCAGGAAACGAGTAAACTTGTCATGTCGCTTTTTATACCACAGCGTAGGAGACGCGTTAACTCGTTTTGTTCCGCTAAGCGGTGGAGCGCGGGAAACTTGTAAACAAGGTCACCAACACATATTTTGCAGAGTAAATAAATAGAGACCTCTTTTTAAACTAAAACACTGAAAGTTTCATAGAAAAATATCAAATAGATTGAAAGATATGAATATTTTACGGAAAGTCTAATTTTGGCAAGAAAATGTCAAAAAAGCCCTGTGTAACGCGATTTGGCAGAAAAATGCCTGATGACAAAGTTTAATACACTATAGAAATACCCTGAAAGTCAAGTTTTTTTGGTGGCTCCACAAAAAGAGGCCAAATGCTGACTGTGTTTTCATAGAACCACTGGAGACACTCATATTCTTCATGAAGATTACACAATACATTCCTCTAAAAATTTACTACTAGTAAATAGTTTAAGGAAACGCATGCATTTTAGATGAGAATTGTGTAGTGATCACCAAAGTGTTAAATGCTAAATTAAATGTTTAAAGATGATCTATTGAAGTATGGGAAGAAAATATTAGAACTTCTACATAAATCTTCATATCTTTTTAGTATCCATTTTGCATATGTTTTATATTTTAAAGACTGTATTAATAATATGTGTATAAACAATTTATTTAAAATATCAAAATGCCTACATGGGGTTATACGCTCATAACTTTTATTTAATGATGGGTTGCACAGTCAGAAAGTTTGTAATAAACTTGTGATGTTCCCTTCCTTTGGGAGCTGTCAGAAACCTTCCTGCTAATTGTATATATAGTTTTAAGAACGCCTTTGCCTGGGTTTTCTAGAGATACAGAGAGATGTGCAGGACTGTGTAGGAAGCAAACTGTCATATGAGGTATGAACAAAGTGTGAATGCATCCCAGAGCAAAGACTCCAGGGTTTAATCAGGAAAGGTGCCTGGAAGGGAGACTATTTTGGGGGGACCTTGAAGGCTGGACTGTCTCTTTCCTAAAGGTACACATTTTTATGAGGATTACCAGCAAGAGAATTAAATTTAGGTATTGACTGTGAGCATAAAGTTAGAAGTGTGTTAAGTAGTCTGAGGATGGTTAGATGTAAGGAGAAAAAAAGACCTTAATTAAACTAATGATTAAAGCTATAGGGTTGAACTTTTCTAATTAATCGGGTGGTGTGTATGTGTTCAGGGTTGCCGGAAGCTTACTGCAGCTCACTTTCAATAGTTTTGCTCATTTGTGATGCATAGGACAAATGCTGACATTAAAAGGTCAGTAAAACAGCATCAGGGCTTGGCAAACTTTTTCTGTAAAGGACCAGATAGTTAATATTTTAGGGTTTCGAGCGCCTTATGGTCTACCACTCAGTTCTGCCTTTGCAGCTCCAAAGCAGTCTTAGATGATACATAGACAAATGGGTGTAGCCGTGCCCCACCCATTAAGCTTCATTTACAGAAATAAGTGGTGGACCCTCAGGGCTTATTGTTCAGGCCCCTGGCATACATAATACACGGTAATTTGCCTTGTTCATTTGTCACATGAATATTTTGTGAATTATAGTAAAAGTTCTTTTTTGAAGGTCTCCATATATTGATGTACATCATTTGTGAAATCATTTTCCTATTATTGGACATTTCTATGTTATCCAGTTTTGTTTGTGCTCTATTAATCTTTATATTGTTAATGTTTTAAGTAGCAGTGTATTGGACTTATTTTTCTTTACATATATAATTTTAAAACTTGGTTACATACTTCAGAGTAGTTCTATTGTATTCTGGAACAAGACTTTTTCCATTAGAATATTTCCTTGGTTTTAAAATAATCTGTGGACAAATAGAATTCAGTGATGAGAAAGTGCTTTGACATTCAAACTTATAATGCATCCATCTTATGTGAAGACCATCTAAACTGTACTATAGCTATTTAATTACAAAGAAATTTTGAGTGAATTTCCTCAGTTGCATCCAGATTGTTCTAGACTGCTTTTTCTTTGGAGATTCTCATACCTTGTTTGCATTAGCCATTAGTTGTTTTCTGTGTATGTTCTCCCTTGCTACCTCCAAAATTTTGTAATTACAGTATACATTTACATAACACTTTGGAGATTACAAACTACTTTCACACTTTGATAATTCCTCTTACACTGGATATGCATGACAGTCTCTTGGAGATGGGCCTGCAACTGGGTCTCTAAGATCTTTCCATTTTGAGTCCCTGGCTGCTCCTCTTCCTCTGGCCACTGCTCTCAAGGCAGGAGCAGGGTTTCCAGAGTCTTCTCTGTGAGTATTTATAGTGTTTATAGACACAAGAAGGGTTGGAAGTGGCTGTGCAGGTTCTGATTTCTCTTTGTTTACTTTATTCCAGAAATGAGAGTTCGTTAGCATCTACCCTGAAGACTCTTCTGTTCTTCACGGCTTTAATGATCACTGTACCTATTGGGTTATATTTCACCACTAAATCTTACATTTTTGAAGGTAATCATATTTTTATAGATATATTACTATAATTAATGTTCTGTGCTTTATGACCGGGTGTTCTTAAGTTTGCTTCTTTCGTCTGTTTTGCTTTTCACATATAATGTTGCTCTGAATGAGTCCTACTTCATGAAAGGAATATTTTCATCACTCATAGTTGTTTCAGCTTGACATCATAATCGTTTATGGTTTTCTATGAAATAGCTTGCAGATCCTTTCTTTTAATATCCCTTTGAGAGTAAAAGTTAGCTGACATGGGAGGAGGGATTTTGGGGGAACATACCTTTGGTGGCAGACATTGGAAGGAAGAGGAAATTCCCCTTTTTTTGTGTCAGAGCCTTTAGATGAAGTGATAATTACAGTTCTCATTCAAAATACTTTTTTTGTGTGTAAGAAGGCATTTAAATCTTTAAATGAATACTTGTTTTATTACCACCCAAACTGTTACTTTTTAATTCCCTGATTAATTAAATACTAGTATAGCTAATAAAATTAGTATGCTTTGTTTTTTTTGTACTGTGATAAATTTTGGAATAAAATGAAAACTTTTATCTCTTGATAGGTGCCTTTGGGATGTCCAATAGGGACAGCTATTTTTATGCTGCTATTGTTGCTGTGGTTGCTGTCCACGTAGTGCTGGCCCTCTTTGTCTATGTGGCCTGGAATGAAGGTTCACGACAGTGGCGTGAAGGCAAACAGGATTAAAGTGAACATCACCTTTTGATAGTGTTAAATTGTTTTAAAAATGGCAAATGCATCCAGGATACTAATTGTTTCAATAATGATGAAAGAACATGTTAAAATCCATCTTAAGTAGTCACATTTGACTAGTGTAAATTTTGATCTTTCTGATACAGTGGTTTGCATCATCTATTTTAACTATAAGCCTCTCATTTGCAAATGAAAATTTGGAAAAATTGGTGGCAAATAATTATGTTTAATTGCACATTATTCTGGGAAGAATTTGATTATTTTACAACAAAAATGTTTTATAGCATTTTTTCTTGTAGTTGGTTTTGAATGTTACTTTTCTGGATATATTAATAAGGTACACAGTGAAGCAAATCTAAACTTTATATTTTGTTGAAATACTTTCCCTAACTATCATGAAAGTGCCAGGTCTTTGGATTTTGCATTGTAAATTCCTATGGAAAATTGCTTAAATTGTTAATGCCAGAATTATTGTGAAAGTCACTGAGAAATTTCAAAGAAAGTGTAATCCCTAGTTAATAGGAGCCTCTCATTACATTATTTCATGAGGAAACTAGGCTGAATTCCACCATTTTACACTAACCGGTTTATTAAAGGATCTCTAGCAAAGCAGAGCTAGCTGCCTCCTTGCAGGCCAGCCTGTGCTTTCAGACCAACTCTTTAATAAGCTGTTTTGCTCTTGTTCAACAATGAAGTTTTGCTTTAATTACCAGGTTTGTGTAAATTGCCTTTAAATTTGTTTTTCCTACTGTTTTTTTATACTGTATATGATAGGAATTTACATTTAAATGTTTATTTTTGCATACTTAGGGAATGTGAACAATTCTGAAAATAGATTGTTTTTATCACCCAGGAGATATTCTTGGGATTTCTAGTCTAGTTTTTTCAATCAGAGTCAACATATATCCCAGATATATATATATATAATTAGATAATTCTTGAGGCCCTTTCTGATAGAAAAAGACTTGTGTTTTTATTTTAGTATCTTTAGTGTGTGGTTCTTTCTAGCCACTTGGTACTACTAGTATGCAATCTGAAAACAAACCCAGAAAATGCATATAAAAACAGGAAGAAAATTTAAGTACCCTGTAATTTTGCCACCTGGAGATAACCACTAGTTTGGTTTACATCTTGTATGCATTTCTTAATGCTAGTTCAATACTCACTGAAAGTTTAGATTAAGTTCAAATTCCGCCAACTTTTCCTGACAGCTATTTGTATTTTTTTTATGAGTGATTAGTGGCCATTTTCTAAAAAACAAGTAAAACAAAAAAAAACTACATTATGTCTTTATTCCTTCAGGTAGGTGTCTCAAGTAGGTATATCATTGTTCAAATTTCCTGTTATTGTTAATTTCTAATACAGTGGCTCTTGCTGTGTTTGCCATTACCAATTTGTTTGTTCACCCCTATTTTTAATGCAGAATTGTATTCTTGCTTAGAGTTTAATAGTGTCTATAGCTTAAATGTCTTCTATAAATAGTTATTCTAAATGTAAAGTGCTTTCTTAAAAAAAGAAGACTACAGTTTTAGTATAAAATTGTACAATTTTAATATAAAATTGTAGAAAGTCCCTGTTTGAGTCTGGGGTATTATGTGGTAGATTTCTAGATGGTCCCCACTTTTAGATGCCATGTTGCACTTAGAATTGTTTTCCACTTAATTTCTTTTTCTATAATGCCAATGTTTTTCTTGTACTTTTGGGATATTATGCTGTTTGTAAAATATTAATGTCTGTTGTTGGATTATTTTGTTTTATTTCAGACATTTGCTGAGTAGATACTTATATGGGTATTTTTCTGCAAGTATTTAAACCAGGGATTCAAGCAGTTGTAATTTCCTCTTGGAAAAAGTACCAAGTGTTTGAAATTTAGACTTTGATGCTAGTGTTAATATTTAGGATTATTACAGTATAGACTTGTTTTCAAACCAGTTAATTTTTTTCCTGGGGTTTCAACTGTTTTCTTGTTAGTGTGCTGCTGTTGAAATAACATGGTATTTGACATATAGATTTATTTTTCACTGGTTTTCTGTTGCACAGTGTACATACTTCAGGATGTATAAAAAGAAAAGCTACAATTGAGCCCTTATAAATGTTTTAAGATAGGATATGTTCACTATTGTTTGAAAACTAATTATAAGAATAACCTCAATTAGGAAGTGTAACTTGAATGTCAGTACAAGCTACTGATTTAACCCTATTTACTGTAACACATTACCTTTCTCACCTCACCTCCATTTTGCCTCCCCCCCAGAATATAATCTCGTTTCCTCATTGTGCTAAAAACTGAAAAGTCTGCTGTAGAATGCATCTGATGTCATTAGCTCTTCAAGTGGATATCATTTTACACGTAGCAGCAAAGTTCAGTTTTGAGTTGTTACTGAGGAAATTTAAACTTCATTAAGAAAACCGCACCTGTGTTTCCTGGGAATGCAACTGAAATGCATTGTAATAATTGGACTGTTTTAACCATAAAAATCTCATCAGCTTTGCCAAAAGAGACAACTGATTGACTTGTTTGGTGTTTATTTTCCACTTTCACATAAATGTATGTATATATCTTAGAGTACCCAAGGAGACCAGTAAAAAACAGTTAAATAAGGAGTGCCCAAGAAAAAATCGAAGCTGAAGGTACATGAAACACAGGCTTGAAATCTTGTTTCAACCATATCTAGTGTGTATTTCTTATCTCCAGACCAGATCATGTTTATTGCTTCATGCTCCGGTGAAGTTGTAGTGTTGTTAGGCCCCTTTTATAAATGATTGAGCTATGGTGCCGACTTCGTCATTTGTCTTAGGTCAGCAGTGGATTTCTCTGCCATCAAGCACTCTGCATCCTCCACCAGAGAAGTACAACTTTAATAATTCAGATTCAACTCATATTTAAGATAAAGCTTGCAAGAGCTGGCCTTAAAAAGCATATTAATAACTTGACAATATTTTTCTTTCTTCTTTTTTTTTTTTTCAAGGGGAAAGGGTCACCTGAGAAAACAACTTATTGTCAGGGACTCGGGGAACCTAATGATAAATATTACTTGTAACCTATGAATAGCTTAAACCCTTATATATTTATTAAAATAGTCTGGAATTCCTAAAGTTACCATCATTCCTGGCCACACTTTTCTTGCCAGTTTTGTTGCTATGTGTACTTAAAGTAATATCTGCATTTCTTTTAATATGTTGTACAAGTCATATTTGTCAGTTACACAGACTAGTCTTCCTTTTTCTCAGGTTCAGTGAAATCTCACTGAACAGTAATAATAGCAATAGCTAACAACATCTGCACAGCACCTTACAGTTTGCAAAGAACGTTCACATATTCTTCTTTGAGTTTTGCATAGTGAACCTTTTACCTGATGTCTCTAGACATCAATGCTTAAAAGTGTTAGAATCTTTAAATCCTTAGAATATGCTGTAGTCTTGAATAGTACCCTGACCAGGGCAGGCTTTAGATGCGCTAACGTTGAAAGCTGTGTGCAATTATCAAAATGCGGGGCTTGAGTTCTTTAGCCACTTGGATCAGATTTGCTTCTGTTATATAATGCTTTTTTACATGGTATCTGGATGGATTTTGTATTATGTTCTAGACTGTAGTTTGTATAAGTTTGCCATCTGTTGTCATTAAAAAGGTGTTTGTAATACCACTTTGATGTGTCCTGATTCAATTAATAGGAACTTTATTAAACTTGTTTTCTTAACATTTGTTTGCCTCTCTGTTTATATCATACTGGAGACCCAGTGTATAAAATTTGTGCACTGGTAGAGTCCCCAGCGGCTGCCGGCTGGCTGGGTACTCCCCTCCACCTGTCCCACCCCCAGTTGAACTCCCAGTTGAGGGGACAATTTGTATACTACGCTTTTATTATATAGAATAGAATATGAACAGAGCTGTCAAGGGCATGCTTTTATGTGGTAAATGTGGACCAGAGTGCTCAAACTGGTGGGAGTCTCTCAGGGGTACTTCCCATCAGAATGTGTGTAGCAATGGGAAAAGAAAGCAGCTCCTTGCTCCGTGGCTTTTTGAAAAATTTATTTAGGGATGAATGGGCTTAAAATACCTCTAACCCTATATCTATCCACTTCTTGCCATCTTCACTGCTACCACCTGGGTCTAGATGAGCTTCACTCCTCGCCTGGTGCCTCTGACTGCTCTTCTTGCTCCTGTAGTCATTTCACCACAAAGCAGCTTGAGGATGCCTTTACAAATAGGTCATAATTAACAAAATGGAAACACTCATACAGAACAGACTGACATCTGACAGAGGGAAGAGGGCTGCAGGGCTGGGTGAAAAAGGTGAAGGGATTAAACATAAAAACCCAGACACAGTGGTATGATGATTACCTGAGGAAAAGGGGAGGGGGTTGGGGAAGATAGAAGAGGGTAAAGGGGATAAATGCTGATGGAATGAGATGATGGGTGGTGAACACAGTAAGATACACAGAATGTATAATAGAAGTGTACACTTGAAACCTATATAATTTTATTAACCAATGTCATTCCAATAAATTCTCTAAAAATTAGATCATGCCATACCTCTGTTCAAAATCCTCCAAATAGCTGCCCGTCTTACACAGAGTAAGATCCAGACTTCATACACAGCCTGTAAGTGAGGCCACTTAAACTTCATTTCATTCGCTCCCCATTGCTCAACATTCACCAGCCTGCTGGATCTTTCTGTTCCCCAAACCTCCCATCTCCACTCCTTCACAGCTTTGCATTGGCAGTGCCCTTCCCCCCAGATCTTTCCAGGGCTGGCTTTTTGTCACCCTTTTGGTCACAAGTCTTATGTCACCTCCCCAGAGGGGGCTCCCCTGACCACCTAATCGAAAGTTGCAAGTCCCTAATGTCTCACAATATGTAACATTGGATGAAATTATCATGTTTATTTGTTCATCTACCTAGCTCCCTCCACTGAAATGTAAGTTCAGGAGGGTAAGCGTTGTCTTGTACACCACAGAATCCCCAGTGCTTAGCACTTGTTTTAGTCAACTGAAATTAACAGAAAATGCAGTTCAAACTGACTTATACAAAGGAAAAGGCCAGAGAGGAGGCTAGTCCACTGGCACAGTTTAATTAGGGTTCCCACTCCATTTCTCTGTGATCCTCTCTGTATGTCCTTCTCAATGTGTTGACAAAGTCCTCAGGCTGCCCTCACACTCCTCGCCCCACCCCATGATGACAAAATGGCTGCATCCATTCCAGGGCTTCAATCAGTATACTACAGACAGTTACCAACCACTGAGTAAAACCCTCAGATTTTACTTTGAATTAATTCCGGTTACATGCCTAATTCAGGTTTCATGCCCACCTGTGAAACAATTACTTTGGTCAGGCAATGCCAAAGCATTGTTGGGTTTATATGTGGACAAGTGCCCAGTCCCAAATCAATTACTTGGGGATTATACTGCCTAGATTAGGCCACTGGGTCCCCATCCTGAGGAAGGGTTTGATACTAGGGAGGCGCCCAGCAATGTTCTCTGCAGGGCTCAACAAACTTGTTAAATGAATAAGACAATATGAAGTACCTGCATTTACTATGTATGGAGATGTGGATATGGCTGAGGCTACAGATATGTAGGTATATATAGACATAGATATGAATGGAGGGATGGGAGGCATGCACCTTGGGGTATTGAACGAATGTCAGTGTCAGGATAAGACAGAGCCGGGGGCAGGGCCATCCTCCAGTGGACCTTACAGCTGTGTCAGGGCTTGGCCCCTAGTAAGCGAGCAAGATACCAGCACAGTCCCTCTGTACCAGATTTTTGTTAGGAAAAAGACTGAAACAGTTGGAGAGTCATCAAATTCTCCCATATGTACCTGTGGCTCTCTGCACCCAGGACTCTGCATTCTTTTCTGAAGCCCCAAACACCTTCTTTCTCAATCACCCCCTACCCCCACCCCTTACCAAGCATCTGAGATTCTTTGGAAACACTGGGATATATGGGAGGCATGCTCTAGGCCTGCAAACAGCAAAGTAGCAGGGTAACTGCTTGTGCTCTTTGTGGATGTGGCGCCCAGGGTTTTCCTATTTACAGAGGTCTCACAGAACGTAGCAACTGCAGTCGTTCAGCTAGGATCCCACTTAAAATATGTTCTGAAGATAACGTAGTGGCAAGAGGCAGCCTGCAGCTGGGTCCAGGAACACTTGCCCTTGCTCTGCTGTGTGCCTGTGTAATCAGCAACACCATCAGGCCTGGCCTGTTATGTAGAAAACCAGAAAGAGTTATGAGTAGAAAGAATCTGATTTTCTCGGCTGTGTGTAAACTACAGAAATATGTACTGTATTTAAACAAAAATGAATGTTACATGGCCAGATTTTGTTGCTTTAAAACATTCACAATAGAAAATGAAAAGTTTTCAGGGGCTGTGAAAAATGAAGTCTGTTCACATTTTTATATTCCACTAGGGGCCCAGTGTACCTTGAAAAAAATTGCGAGGCTGCGGTGGGCACAGGGGCGGGTCTTGGGCTTGGCCCATCCTCTGCACCCCTGCCTGACCCCTCCCACTGCGGCCCCGGTCTCATGTCTGTTGGCAGCCCTGAGCCCACTCGCATGTGCTGACTGTGCCGCTCCCATGTGCTGACTATGCCGGCAGAGGGTGCGAGTGGGGCCAACGCTGGCAGCAGGTGAGAGTGCCAGGCGGGACTGCGGCACGCAGGAGCAAAGAATTTTCAGTAACCACCAGAGACTCACCCCGATGACAGTGACTGGTGCCATGCTCACCTGCTCCATCATCCCACTGTGGCCGACGCCTGCCATGTTCTGTGTGCACCCCCTGGTGGTCAGCACATGTCATAGCAACCAATTGTTCAGTTGTTCTGCCGTTTGGTCTATTTGTATCTTAGCCTTTTATTGTATAGGATTTCTTTCCTACAAATGGGATGTCTCTAGTATTTCTTCTGCATCTAGAGACACAGTCCTCATCCTGTGCTCTTGGCTCACTCCTCCCTCTCAACATACCTTGAACTAACTAGAAGTAAGATTAAAAGTTGAGTGGGAAAGGAATAGAAAAATCAGTAAAATTAAACAAGCAGCAGAAGTTAAACCAGTTCTTCCAGCTAAATTGAAAAAAAAAAAAGATCTGGTGGGGATGCCAGCTGTGATAGGCAGACTTTGCAGACACCTCCAAGAATCCCACTGACTGGTACACAAGACTTTGTATTCCCCTCCTCTTGAATATGGATGAAACCTGTGAATATGATGGGAGAGTTACTCCCTTGGTTTTGTTACAATGTTAGTGTGCTTGAGCTGCCATAACAAAGTACTACACAGACTGGGTACCTGAAACAACAGGAAATTTATTTTTCATGTTTCTAGAGTCTGAAGTCCAAGATCCAGGTGTTGGCAGGTTTAGTTTCTTCTGAAGCCTCTCTCTTTGATTTGTAGATGGCTGTTTTCTCACTGTGTTCTCACATGGATGTCCCTCTGTGAGTATCTGTATGTCCTAACCTCCTCTTCTTGTAAGCACAACAGTCATATTGAATTAAACTCCATATTAATGATTTCAATTGATCATTTCTATATAGACCCTTTCTCCAGAATACAGCATATTCTGAGGTACTGGGGGTTAGAACTTTAACATAAATTTTGTGGGGACACATTTTAGCCCATGACAGTCATGCTATACTAGAGGCTCAGTGCAGAGATTTGTGCACAATTGAGGTCCCTCAGCCTGGCCTGCAGGGATGGGGCTGAAATTGGCTTTCTGACAACCCCCAAGGGGTCCCAGATTATGAGAGGGCAGTTCTTGGGTGATGCACCTTGGAATCTGGCTCCCTCCTCTTTGGTTCTGGATATGTCACCTGAGAACCATAGCTGTGTTGAGTGTCTGCCCTCTGGTGGTCAGTGTGTGTCATAGCTACCAGACAGATCATCTGCCCCCTGGTGGTCATTACATGTCATAACTACAGGTTGGTCAGCTGGTTGGCCGGTTGGCGGGTCACTTAGGCTTTCATATATATAGACTAGAGTCCCAGTGCACGGATTCATGCACCAGTAGGGTCCCTCGGCCTGGCCTGTGCCTTCTCCAATCCAGGACCCCTCGGGGGATGTCAGAGAGCCAGTTTCAGACAGATCCCCACAGGCCAGGCCGAGGGACCCCACCAGTGCAAAAATCCATGCACTGGACCTCTAGTATGCATATAAGATCTTTGGTTAATTTCTTCCTACCCTCCGCCCTACCCCCTTCCCTCTGAGATTCATCAGTCTGTCCCATGTTTCCATGCCTGTGCATGCAACATCTGCCTCCTGGTGGTCAGTGCGCATCATAGCTACTGGTTGAATGGTCAGATGGTCGGACAGTCGCTTAGGCTCTTATATATATAGATAGTGTGGTAAGCAGACTAATGGCTCCCCAAAGATGTTCACATCTCACTCTCTGGAGCCTGTGAATATGTTATGTTATCTGAGCTGATAAAGGGTAATTAAAGGTGCAGATAGAATAAAGGTTATTATTTAACTAACCTAGAGTATCCAGGATTATCTGGGTGGACCCAATGTTATCACAAGGGTCTTATGGTAGGCTAAAAAAGGACACCCCAAAGATGTATTTACTTAATAATTCCCCAAATCTGTGACTATTACTTTATATGTCAAAAGAGTGGATAACCTATATAATAAAAGGCTAATATGCAAATAGACTGAATGGTGGAACAACTGAACCGAACAACTGGTTGCTATGACATGTGCTGACCACTAGGGAGTACGCATAAAACATAACAGACATCGGCAGCAGGTGGCAGAGTGCGGAACATGGTGGGTATTGGCCACAGCAGGATGGTGGAGCAGGTGAGTGGGGGTGCCAGACCAAGGCAGGGCGCCGGTCGCTGTCATCAGGGCGAGCCTCTGGTGGTTACTGAAAATTTTTTGCTCCCATGTACCATGGTCCCACTTGGTGCTGCACCTGCTTCCAGTGCCAGCCTCGCTTGTACCCACTGCTGGCACCGGAGTTGCCACTCACACCCACTGCCAGCACCAGCCCCACTTGCACCCATAGCTGGTGCCAGAGCTGCCACTTGCACCCGCTGCTGGTCCTGATCGCTCAGCACCATCAGCAGCTGCGAGCGGCAGTTGCCAGCCCCGATCACCCTTGAGGGCTTCTCCACCTCCCCCTGCTCCTGAGGGGCAATTGGGGCTGGCAGCTGCCGCTCACACCTGCTGCTGGCACTGAAGCTGCAGCTTGCACCCACTGCCGGCACTGGCCCCAATCACTCTGTAAGTGCAAGTGGGGCCAGCGCTGTCAGCAGGTGGGAGTGGCAGGGGTGGGAGAGGGGCAGCCAGCAGACAGAGACCAGGGGCTGTGGTGGGAGAGGCTGTGTGGAGGTGAGAAGGATGGGCCGAGACCTGCCCCTGTGCCCATCACATCCTTCTAGCCCACAGTTCCTTTAAAGGTGCATGAATTCATGCACTGGGCCCCTATTTACCTTATATGGGAAAATATGCGATTAATTTAAGGATTTGAGAGGAGTTTATCTGGATTATTTTGGTGAGCTAATCTTTTATAATCCCTGGTAACCTAAATGCAATCACATGTATCCTTATAAGAGGCAGTTTGAAGCAGACCCACAGATAGGAGAAGACCATGTGAAGAAAGGTAGAGACTGGAATGATGCAGCCATGACCCAAGGAAGCCTGTGGCCAGCAGAAGCTGGAAGAGGCAGGGGTGGATCATTCCCTAGAGCCTCAGCTTTGCCAATGCCTTGATTTCAGGAACACTGAAATAAATTTTCATTGCTTTAAATCACCAGATTTACAGTAATTCATTATGGCTGTCACATGTTACTAACACAAGTCCTTAAAAATGGAAGAGGGAAGTGAAAGAGGAAGTCCCAGTTGTGGGATGTGAGAAGGACTTTGGCTTCAAGATGGAAGAAGGGAGTCAGGAGCTAGGGAATGTGGACAACCTCTAGAAGCTAGAATCCCATAACTGCAGTTCTATGGATAAGTCAATAGCTCTTCAAAACACCTACTGCCCGGTATGTTTAAGAGAGTTCCAGGGGAATTTCATAATTTGGTTGTCAACCAACCTGACCCCACCCCCAATTTCTGCCTGAGCAAGCTCTAGTGGCCCATGCATTTCCATGTAGATAGGCATAACATTCAACCAATTATGCTCATACTTGTATGCTCAGTACCCTGCCATATGCCTGGCACAGAATAGGTGTCCAGTACATGTGGTGAGTGAATAAAATGTCATTCCATATTATGTCTCTCTCTATTGAGTTTGACATTAGTGTATGCCTTCTGTTTCCTTGAACCTCTGAGGTAGCTGGGCCTGCTGTGGACAGAGAGTCCTAGGGCAGGTGCAGCCCAGCTGAGTGCTCACTCCACACTGGTGGCAGTCCCTTCAGAATTAGGCCCTATATCTGCCCTCGACATAATGTTTTCTACAGAATAATGCATATTATTTGTATTCAATATCATTCAAACACATGGTTCTTTATATGTCAGAAATAGATGTAGTTTTCATTCTAGAAGGTGTGCTGTTTCTGTTAATGCAATGGATTTTGTTTTTGTTTTTGCAGTGGGTTTTAAAAGTTTAATTTGTAGTAATTCCATAACAACAAGTGATGATTTTTATGTTGTTATCTGTTTCATTTAGTTGATTTTACTAATAATAATCAGTCTCCTCCTTCTAATAAATTACCTCCAATCCAATTTAGCATAGACCACTGGTGTGGTTGTTTCAGGAGAGCCCCTCTAACCAGAAACACAGACATTTTAATTGTCACATTGAATTCAAGGAGCAAGCTTCCTGAAACCTGATCACATGTTAAAATGCATGTAATTATTTGGACAAAATACGCGCTGGTATATTGAATATTTATTTATTTTCATGATGAATATATAATGTGGGTTTTGGTGCTTAACGAGATCTCTCTGTACTAAGTAACAGCTTCTTTGGGGGTAAACTGATTATCTTTCATGTTCTAAAGATGTTTAGTGCATTTTCTGAGAATATCTCAGACTGTCCCTTGTAAACTGGACTGTGTTGAACTTCCTATTCCAAAATCTGTGAGTTGTATAAGGTCCTAAATGAAAACCACATTACATTTAGAAATTCTTTAATTGACTTTATTTTCAGTGGAATTTTAAGTTCACAGAAAAATTGAGTGTAAAGTATAGAGAGTTCTTAACCCTTTATATTTTACATTCCCTTAACCCTCCTTCCAACTACCTCTACCTACAACATCCCCCACCAGAATGGTACGTTTGTTATAATCAATGGACCAACATTGACACCTTATGATCACACAAAGTCCATAGTTTACATTAGGGTTGATTCTTGGTGTTGTACATTCTATGGGTTTGGACAAATTTATAAAGAAATGTGTCTGGCATTACAGTACTAAAATAGTTACACTGCCCTAAAACTCCTCTGTGCTATTTGTATTCATCCCTCCTCCTTCTGAACCCCTGACAACTTCTAATCTTTTTATTGTGTCATAGTTTTGATTTTCTCAGAATGTCATATGTTTGGAAACATACAGTTATGTAGCTATTTCAAACTGACTTTTCACTTAGTAAAATGTATTTAGGGTTTTTCCTTATATTTTTATGGCTTCACAGTTCATTTCTTTAGTGCCCAATAAGATTTCATTTTCTAGATATACCAGTTAATCCATTTGATTGAAAAGCATTTGGTTGCTTCCAGGTTTTGGAATAAAGCTACTACAAACATCTGTGTGTAGGTTCTTGTGTGGACATAAGTTTTCAACTCTTTGGGGTAAATACCAAGGAAGGAATGTGATTGCTGGATCTATGGTAAGAGTAAATTTTTTTGTAAGAAACTGCCAAATGGTCTTCCAAATCCGCTCTACCATTTTGCATTCCCACCAGCAATGAATGAGATTTCTGGCTTCTCTACGCCCTCGCCAGCATTTGGTGTTATCAGTGTTCTAGATTCTGGACACTCTAATAGTTGTGCAGTGGTATCTCATTGTTTTCCTTTGCATTTTCCTAATGGCATATGCATTTGAGCTTTCTGTGTGTTTATTTGCCATTTGTATAACACATCTTTATAATAAACTAGATGCCCAGTGCACAAAAATTTGTGCACTCGGGGGAGTCCCTCAGCCCGGCCTGTACCCTCTTGCAGTCTGGGACCCCTAGGGGGATGTCCAACTGCTGGCTTAGGCCTGCTCCCCAGAGGATTGGGCCTAAGCTGGCAGTCAGACATCCCTCTGGCAGCCTAGGAGCCCTCAGGGGATGTCCACTTGCCAGCGGGAAGCAGGCCTAAGCTGCAGTTGGACATCCTTATTGCTGCTGAGGAGGCAGAAGAGGCTCCCACCACCACCGCTGTACTGGAAGCCCTCAGCCTGGCTTGTTGCTGAGCAGAGCTCCCCCTGTGGAAGCGCACTGACCACCAGGGGGCAGCTCCTGCATTGAGCGTCTGCCCCCTGGCGGTCAATGTGTGTCATAGTGACCAGTCATTCCCAGTCATTCTGCTGTTAGGGCCCATTTGCATATTACCTTTTTATTATATAGGATATTTTTTTAAATGTATAAACCTGAGAAACTTTTCAATTTTTTTAAAAAAGTCATCCTTTAATTTGACTGTTGCTTACCATTACCATTACTAAGAAACATTTTGTAAAATCCAAAGGACGTTGGTTAAGGAGACAGAACATCTAGATTCTGGTTACTTCTTGCCACCAAACATGTCCTCTTAGAAAAGTTATTTACCTTTCTGAATCTCAGTGTCTTCTATAAAGTAAGGGAAAAGGCTAAAATAATTTCAAAAATTCTTGCAGCTCTTTCTTTTATTTTTGTATTTTATGTTGAGCACTAGAGCGGCTCCTGTCAATATACAGAAATCTGAGCTGTTTGATTGCCTGTGGTAGATTTAATATTGTCTTGAAAAGTTTCCATATTTTTATTCTGTTCTGAAATAAAGAATTTTGAGTGAGGCTGAAGCCTAGCAACCAGCTCTCCTGAAATATCTCATTGAATGTGATATATGTAGAGTGTATCAGGGGAGAGTAAATACAGAAAAAATGGTAACCACGCTTCAGCATTAATTTCACTTGATGACTCACCCACTCTGTCATCCAGAGATGGCATTGATCTAAATTGTGACCTTTTCTTCTATCTCATATCATTAAAGTAATGCCAGCAAAAGGGCAGTGACTCACCACTGGAGCAGATTCTTCCTGGGAAAATTAGCTGAGCTTTGTCATGAACATCTTGGTCAAAGGATTTTTTATGAGCAAGACCTTCCTTTGCCTTTGCCCAGCTAGTTTAAGGGCCTCTTCTATAATAAGGTCTATGGATTCAATATATATTGACCATATTATTTTGTTGATTCTTTTGCCTTCCAGCAGTACTTCAGGCTTTGAAGGCACAAAGGAATTTTCCACTGAATCAGTTGCTATTCGTCATTGCCTTGTAATTGTAAGGGGCTTCTAGGGGGCTTGCTTTGTGCTCTGGAATAGCTTTCATACACAGTTTAAGGACACAAATCCCGCTATGGATAGATATTAAATGTATGTGTACACCTGTAGCAGTGGATACTCAGAGTGACAGGAGTGTTGAAATCAGGGGGAAAAATCTAAGAGTTTGGGTATTAAAAATAAGACTCAGTAAGTACATACAGTTTGCTTATTATTTCAACATACCCTGGTCTGATTAAAATATGTCATGACAATATTTAATAAGACAAATAATTGTCATTTGTGCTTAATTTAATTCACACTTCCCTAGCCTATCAAATTCTAGAAGGCACTGCGTTTAACTGCTTATATTACTTTTGTAAAATACTAACATAAAATTGCGTGTACTTGAAAACTTGCTGTACACACTGATGTACAGCAGACATCTCACAAAATGTCAATCTTCATTGCGCATTTGAGGCCCAGAAAGAGGAAGTAGCTTGCTGAAGCTCATGCAGCAAATCATGAAAAGGCCGAGTGTCACTTCCATCTCCACCTCCTGGGAATAATGTTGAATGTTCAAGAGAGTGTTAAATGATATTCTGTGCCATCTGCTTAAGAAGTACATAGTATATTTAAAATGAACAAACAAACTTAAACAGATTCATAGATACAGAGAACAGACTGATGTTGCCAGAGGGGAGAGGGTGGGGGACTGGGTAAAAAGATAGAGGGATTAAGAGGTACAAATTAATAGTTACAAAATAGTCACAGGGATATAGAGTACAGCATAGGAAATACAGTCAATGATACTGTAATATCTATGTACAGTGCCAAGTGGGTACTGGAAATACTGGGTTTGGGGGGCATTTTGTAAAGTATATGATTGTCTAACCATTATCCTGTACACCTGAAATTAATACAAAATAATATTAAATGTAAACTGTAATTGAAAAATTAAAAAGAAGTATCTAATATAATAAAAGAGAAACATGCAAATTGACCATTACCACCAGCCAATCAGAGCGGCTGTATGCAAATTAACCCAGCCAAGGTGGAGGCTGGCAGGGTGGCTCTGCACTGGGAGCCTCCACGGCCTGCCCGCATAGCTGTGCCAGGTGTGTCAGCTCAGTGGGAGGGGGGTCTGGCCTAGGGCCTCCTCAGGGCATCCACGAGCAGCTGTCCTGGGTCCACTGCTTGGCTCCACCCCCTGGGGGCCTCCCCGGGGCATGCAGGAGCATGGGGCCTCTGCAGGGTGTGCAGGAGCAGCT
The DNA here is from genome assembly GCA_004026665.1 of Murina feae. Classification (NCBI taxonomy): domain Eukaryota; kingdom Metazoa; phylum Chordata; class Mammalia; order Chiroptera; family Vespertilionidae; genus Murina; species Murina feae. The sequence goes on along the minus strand of PVJC01016498.1, from coordinate 2,724 downwards.
GTCCTGGGTCTGCTGCCTGGCTTTGCCCCCTGGGGGCCTCTGCGGGACATCCAGGAACGCCTATCCTGGGTCCACTGCCTGGCTCTGCCCTGGGGGCCTCCGCAGGGTGTCCAGGAACACCCGTCCGGGGTCCGCTACCTTCATCCGCCTCCCAGGGGCCTCCACAGGGTGTGTGGGAGCGTCTGCTGCACAGTGCGGAGAATCCGAAGCCAGTCCACTGCCCAGCTCCACCCCAGGTGTGTTTGCTCAGCAGCAGGGCCCCACCGAAGGATTCTGCACCAGCGTCCGCCCCTGGCTTGCCACCCAACTCTGCGCCAGGTGTGTCCCCTCAGCGGTGTGGGCCCACCAGGCGTGTGCGATTGTGGGGCCTCCAGTGGGAAACGTCCAGGCCTGCACTCACCAGCCTTCCTACCCTCCAGTGCACGAACCCTGAAGGGGCTGTGGGCAGCCTGAAAATGGCTCTCAGTCCCTCACCCAGGCTGGCCAGGCATGCCAGCAGGTGGACATCTCCCCCGAGGTGTCCCAGACTGCAAGAGGGCACAGGCTGGGCTGAGGGACCCCCACCCCCCAAGTGCACAAATTTTTGTGCACTGGGCCCCTAGTATAGTATATTTAAAACATTGCTTTCCCAAATGGTACCAGTATTTAAGCTCTGGGATTTCCAGAGTGTAAATTAAGATATTTAAAAAATTCTCTTCTATGGCCCCTCTTGATCTCCAGTAAATGAGGTGCTTTTAGGTCCATGTCATGTTTGTAAGTCAGCAAGGCTGATTTCCACAAGAGACATGAGAAAGTTGGTGTCATAACTCCATGAAGCACCATGTATGGACTTTCACTTTAGCATAAAATACTCAGAAAGTAAAGGAAATAACATTACTACTATGTTTTCATCAAAGTCAAGGAAATAAAATCACTAATGTGTGGTAAGTAAGAGGGCAATTATCACCTTTTAGAGGTAATACTAACTTTTATCCCTGGGTTAGGTTATAAGTCAGTGTCTGACCATTCTTTTTTATAAATGTATTTCCTAGTAGCTACAAATGTTTTTCTCTCTAAAACTTTACAGACTTTCACAAGAAGCCTGCCTGAGTGAAAAGTAGACAACTGAATAAATTGTACATGTTTCAGAATAGATTTAATGAATTTTAAGAAAACTCAGGGCAGTTCAATAACTGGTTGAATCATCAAGCACAAGTGAAGCTTCTGAGGCTATAAATAGCAGTGATTACAGGTTTCAGCGATCCACAGGGAAGAGGCAGTTAGATTCAATTCTGCCAGTCACATCCTAGTTTGCATAATTCTCGAGTTCATTTTTCTGTAAGCTAATTCAGTAGAGATCAGATTTTATTCATTCATTCAGGTATTAACTCATCACATATTTAGTGACTACCTTCCATGTGTCAAATCTGGGGGTGAAGGGAGACACAGAGGCATGAAGGATATGGTGCCTGAATACAAGCAGCTCCCAGACTGGACAGGAGAAAAGGCAAGTAACTTAGGAGCACTCCCTTTTGAGAAGTGCTCCAATAGATGGCTGCAAGTGCTATGCTGGAAGCTCATAGGAGTAGTTCCCCTAGGTTTGGGGAAGTTCACCAAAGATTTCATAGGTATGGGAATACCTGGCTATGAGGAGTGTGTGTGTGGGGGGGGGGGGAGAAAAGAGGTTGGCAGTAGCCAGGGGAAATGGGGCTGGAGCTGTGAGGAGGGCACATCAGGCACAGGACAGAGCAGGGGGTATGATGCTGGGGAGGTGGCAGGATCAGGACACAGAGGGCCTTGTGAAAGAAAAAGCTGTGACAAGGCCCAGAGGTGGAAGTGAGTTCAATATGGCTGGAAAAGAGCTACAGAGCTTCAAGGGCAGAGAGTAGGGGCAGATTCATGGGACTAAGGGCCAGGAGATTTGGCAAAAGGGAGCCAGAGAAAGGTTTGGGGTAGGAGAGGGATATGATGAAACCTGTGAGGAGGAAGCTGGTCTTACAAGGAATGTCAGGCCATACAACTGAACAAAGCCCTGCCCTGAGGGAGGTCAGGGGGCTGTTGTGCTGGTGCCAGCCAGCTCAGAACCATCCTGGAGGGTGACCTTCCTCCACAGCCTCGAATGTGGGGGGGAGGGGCTGGGGCAGAAGGTTATAAAGGCAAAGTCCCTGTGTGTCACGACACACTGATTTGGAAATTCTTTCCGGGTGTCCACTAGGCCTAGTGCTAATAAAGGACTCCTTTCAATTTCTCCATGAGGCGTGCTTGGCATTTCTTTGCCCTTCTGCAACACCTGGACTATTAGAAAGCTCTCTCACGTGCAGTGGGGAGAAGTGTTGGGATACTTCAATAGTTCCCATAATTTTGCCAATGCAAACTGTGCTGCAGTGAACAACCTCATGCAAATCTCCTTGGGCATAAGAGAAACCATAGAAAAGCAAACAACTTGCTCCCTAGTTGGGGAACAGCTGGATGACTCATGACTTATTCACACAGTGGCAAAAGTAAATGAAGAAATTCTACGTGTATTAACATGGACAATAGTGAAGGGGGGAAGAAGCTGAAAATAGGCTATATGCACTGCAATACCATTTATGTAAAGTTTTAAAACACACAAAACAATGGAGTATATTGTTTTGGATACACAAGTGCAACCAAGTACCAGGATGCATAGAAGAACACATACCTGCCCCAGGGCATCCGGTACATTTAGGGGAAGGGGAAGGGGAATGGGAAGGGGAAGGGGAA
>PVJC01016497.1:0-33653 GCA_004026665.1 Murina feae | reverse complement strand
GGGGGGAAAAAGAGGAACAACTGTAATAATCTGAACAATAAAGATAAATTTAAAAAAAAAAGAAGTAAAAGTATCATTTTTTATAGACGAGATAATTCTATACATAGAAAATTCTAAAGACTCTACCAAAAATCTATTAGAAACAATAAACAAATACAGTCAAGTTGCAGGATACAAAATCAATGTACAAAAAGTCCACTGCTTTCCTGTATATTAACAAAAAACAAATGAAAAGGACAATTCCTTTTGTAATTGCAAAAGAATAAAATACCTAGCAATAAACTTAACAAAGGATGTGAAAGACCTATATCCTGAAACTATGAAGTGTTATTAAGAGATTGAGAAAGACACTGAAAAATATTCCATGTTCATGGCCATACGACCTAAACCAATACACAGATTTAATACCACCTCTATCAATATCCCAATGTGTGGTTTTTTTGTTTTTTACGAATGAGTCAATTTATTAACCCAGCATTTATTCTAATGCTTCATGTTGGCAGCTGCCACTTGCCCTGCGATTCTGTCCCTGAGGTGTCAATTTGTGGCCCCCATCCTGATCCTTTTCCACAATTTTCAGCTCTTCCAGGGCTTGGAGGACCCTGTGAGCCAAGCTGTTAGAGTCTCTGCTAAAGTGGCTGGGCATGACACCATTTCTCTGTCATCCTCCATAGATCTTGGTCATGGAGCCAACCCCAGCACCTCCCCGAAAGTACAGGTGCCGAGCTGTGGAAGCAGCTCATGTGTAGAATTCTCATCGTAGGGAACAAGCTCTTTAAGCTTGGCCAGCTTGACAGTGTCCACCCATTCAGGGACTTTCAGCTTCCTGGACTTTTTGAGGAAGGCTGCCAAAGCTCTGAGGAACTTCTGCTGCTTCACGTCGTTATAGTGACATTCAGTGAGTCCAATAGAGAATGCCACAACCAGAGGGTTGAATTTTGGAGCTTTTATTTCAAACCCGACAGTGACCGCGAAGGGCTATCGCCACTCCAAACCTCGCAGTTCCGAAATGAAGTTAAGGGTAAGCTTATAAAGGCAAAAAGAGAGAGAGAGAGAAAAAAAAAAACAACTCTAGGATTGGTGCCGTGAGACCCTATCTCAAGGCCTGGCCTGGCGCCAGACCTGACAATTCCATCTGGGAGCGTCATAGTTTATGGCCTTCCCAAGGTGGTTACAATGCTTAAGCAAACAGGTCCTGCAAGATAGATGATTTAAGAGGGAGCAGTGACCAGACCATAGACTGGTAAGAACGTACACCAGATTTCCGCATAGGCCCAAATTTCCAGCCCCCTCACCCCCCTTCACTTTCCCATTATTCAAGCAAGCATATTTACAGAAGCTAGAAATAGCATAGTTTACTTGTTTGGTTTAGTTATATCTAGGAAATAACAGGTTGTAGGTAGAGCACAGGAGGTTTTGTCTCGGTGCAGAGGCTGATGCATGCTGTGAGCTTACTCCAGCATTTCAGATCTTTCTGGCACACCAGGGAGATGGCAACACCCGCCTGAGCCCCTCCCAGAGCCGCCTACACAGTACCCTGACCTTTCATTGGCTCACCTAAGATAAACAACCCAATCAAAAAAATGGGCAACAGACCTAAATAGATACTTTTTGAAAGAAGACAGAAGAAAGGCCAAAAGACATATGAAAACACGCTCAAAGTCACTAATCATCTGAGAGATGCAAATCAAAATGACAATGTGGTACCATCTCACACCTGTCAGCATGGCTATCATCAACAAAGGACAAGTGCTGGCGAGGATGTGGAGAAAAAGGAACCCTCGTTCACTGCTGGTGGGAATGGAGACTGGTGCAGCCACTGTGGAGAACAGTCTGGAGTTTCCTCAAAAACTAAAAATGGAACTCCCATTTGACCCAGTGATCCCACTTCTAGGAAATATCCCAAGAAATTAGATACACCAATCAGAAACCCTGTGTTCACAGCAACACAATTCACCATAGCTAAGATTTGGAAACAGCCTAAGTGTCCATCAGCAGATGAGTGAATTAAAAAACTGTGGTATATCTACACAATGGAATACTATACTGCAGTAAAAAAGAAGGAATTCTTACCATCTGCAACAGGATGGGTGGAACTGGAGACCATTATGCTAAGCGAAATAAGCCAGTCAGAGAAAGATAAATATCACATGATCTAACTCATTTGTGGAATATAATGAACAACATAAACTGATGAACAAACACAGATCCAGAGACAGAGAAGCATCATTCAGACTGTCAAACCTCAAAGGGAAGGTAGAGGAGGGTGGGGGTAAGGGAAAGAGATCAACCAAAGAACTTGTATGAATGCATATAAGCCTAACCAATGGACACAGACAACAGGGGGGTGAGGGCATGAGTGGGGGGTTAGAGGGTGGGGGGAAATGGACACATGTGTAATACCTTAATCAATAAAGAAAAAATTTTTTTAATAAATAAATAAATAGTACCCAGCAAATCATCAAGTCCACATGGGTGTTTAATAGTTTTTGCAACAAAAAAAAACAACAACAAAAATAATACCTAAAAATAGATAATTGCCCTATCTAGTAAGAATTATCTTCCTAAATTAAAAATATTAAAATGTAGCCCAACTGGTGTTGCTCAGTGATTGAGCATCGACCCATAAGGTCACAGATGGATTCCTAGTCAAGGCACATGCCCACATTGCAAACTCAATCCCCAGAAGGGGCATGCAGGAGACAGCCAATCAATGATTCTCTCTCATCGTTGATGTTTCTATCCTTCTCTCCCTCTCCCTTCCATTCTCTGAAATTAATAAAACCATATATTGTTTTTTAAGTTAAAGTGTAAAAATGTGCTGAGGGGCAGAAGAAGCAACGGACTTGGAAGTCATTTTATAAATGTACATTACAGTTTCTGTGCCTTTTGGGCAAATCATGTAACCCTCCTGAGCTTCAGTTCTTCAGTTACACAAAGGAGATAACAGATGCCCTATATACCTGAGTCAATGTGGCCATCAAATGAGACCATACAGAAAAAAAATGCTTTGTATATTACAAGTATGATATAAATGTAAAGGAATATTAGTCATTAGATATTTAACTTTTGACCATATATATTTCAATTACTTAACGTAAAAACAAAATTAGCCCTAGCTGATTTGGCTCAGTGGACAGAGTGTCAGCCTGCAGGCTGAAGATTCTTCAGTTCAATTCCAGTCAAGAGCACATGCTGTGGTTGTGGGCTAGATCCCCAGTAGGGGGCAGTCTCTCTCTCCCTCTCCCTTCTTCTCTGAAATCAATAAAAATATATAGTAAAAAAAAATAATTAACGCCCTGTCCGGTTTGACTCAGTGGATAGAGCGTCGGCCTGCGGACTCAAGGGTCCCAGGTTCGATTCCAGTCAAGGGCATGTACCCTGGTTGCAGGCACATCCCCAGTGGGGGGCGTGCAGGAAGCAGCTGATCAATGTTTCTAACTCTCTATCCTTCTCCCTTCCTCTCTGTAAAAAATCAATAAAATGTATTTTTTTAAAAATTAATGCACATATTACCATCTAATTTTTATTTTCTAGGTTAATACCATAAATACATCACATTTTAACTTAACACCTAAAGTTATACTCACTACTCCGGTGTAATAGCGTAGTCCAACTACATGGCCTCTCAAAGTTCCAAATAAAACTGAATCTAACTCTTCATCACTAGTTAGGAAGTCATCCGGAGGGATAATATCTTGGAATTCAAAACGGGGAAAGAAAGTTGGATATGAAAGGCGTGAAAAATTTCCGCCATACTGGGCAGTCTGCAAGTACTTCCAAACAGGATCTCTATTTTAAAAAAAAAAAAAAAGGGCAGAGGAAAAAAAAATTTAAATCAAGTATTTCTCAAAGACCATATCATATTCACAGGCCAACTGTTTCTCACACTTTATTTCACCAAATTAATTCTTATGTGGGAACTTCTGTATAAAGATTAAGTGTTACTCTAATTAAACCGGGATTTGAGTGGGTGGGGAGGTTTCCAGGAACCCTACCTATTCAGTAATGCCTCTTCTACCCACAGATATTCAAAATGAAAAACCCAAAAAGGGTTACAAATCTTTTTCCTAGTGATTATTTATTTAAGTTGAAATGTATGTGATATCCATGACTTTATATGCCAAAATTTCAATGGAGATTGAGCTAGAAGAGACTTGCAAATATAGAACTATTATTATATATGAAGCAGTTTACATAATTACAGATAACGCATTGCACATCCATTACTTTAATTCCCTCCTTACCTTATTCAGGTATTCAAACCACGCCACCATCAGAGGCTGACTGACCTAAAGCCTCTAACTCCCGTTGGTTTAAGGGTAACTATAATCCCCTTATAAATATCTGTTTCAGGAACGTGCATGTAAACCAATTTGGATACTGAAAAGTAAGAAAGCGGGAAGTCAGCTGGGGGGCTTCCAGCATGTTTCCACTCTCCTAAGACCAGATCGTGCAAACCCTCTTCTGGCTCCTCTGCAAACATATATTTGCACGTCAGTGTATGCACATAAACTGTGAACTACTTAGGGTCAAGGGCTGTCCTACTTGGCCCTTTATTCCGAGCACAATGCCTAATGCAAAGCGGGTTTCTAATGGGTGATTTGCTGAATAAACCAGATAGAGATGCCGCTAAGGGTTGGAGCTTTGAGCCCCAGAGCCCTCCCACTCCCTACAGCCCTTGACAGAGATTTTTCCAAGGCCCTGGCACCAGACTCGCCTGAGGAGCCGCCCCTCGCCAACAAAGATTATGCGTTTACTTCTCCCGAAAATGTATGAGCCCCCAACAAAACGAAATTATGCGCCCAAATCGCAAGGGAACCGCGAAAGGAACGCGGGGAAGGTCAGGTTCATTTGGGGACACCACCAGGCCGTTACCTCCCTGCGTCCCACTCCCTCCATCCCTTCACCTCTTGAACATCCAGGACATGGCGCAGGATGGGTGACGAAGGTGACGCTTGGGCGCCCGGGGTGGTTCTCGAGCCGCCTGGATACACCTCCCTGCAGGGCCTGCAGCCGAGAAGCCGGCAACACTTTGCGAGCGCCAGATGGAAGCTCTACCGTCGGCTAAGTTGCAGCGAATCTGATTAGACGTCGAAGCCGTCTCCTTCCAACAACAGTCTGGGAAACCGCCGAGGCTTTGTAACTGGCACTGGGAACACTCAATCACGAGGAGGGGCCTACAAAGGCGAACCAATCAGAGTACGGAAGGGCGGGAAACTCCGCCCAGCTCATGGTTTCAGAGATCGTGGGCGGGGCCCCGGCTTCAGGGGGAGTTCATCCGGGTTCTTCCCATCGCCAGGCGGGTGCGCGGGAAAGTCCAGCAACCTCACCTGTCCGAGTGCAGTGCCCGCGGTTTGTTTGACTCCCTGCCTGAAACAGAGGGAGACCACGCTCCGTTTCGCTGTGTTCCCAAGTCCTAAGCCTCAGCCCCATTCCTGAGGCCTCACCTCATCCTGCTTCTAACTTCCTCAGCTTATGTTATTTATAATAACTAAAGCGTAATATGGTAATTAGACCGGACGTCCTTCCCAACCAAGCGAAGGCTGCCAGGGAAGCCCGTCAGGCCGGGGAGTCTGCCGGTGGCCAGAGAGAAGCCAGTGCTGGCAGCCAGGGGAAGGAAGGCCTACCCTTGCAGGAGTTTCCTGCATCGGGCCTGTAGAATATAATAGGGTTTTCCCCTGAATAAACTCTGCGGTTTATGAGCGGTGGGGGTATCAGCGAGATAATTTCACTTCCTGCGGTTAAGCCTGTGTAGTTGCCTTCAAAATACTCATTTTAAACCCCGTGGGCTAAACTTGGAGACACATTGAGTTCAGAAGAGCTTAACTGGGGTTCGGATTTACGGAGTACCCCCTCCATCTCTTTTTTTTAGAGGAACATTTTCGTTTCCAGTAGAGGAAAACCATCAAATGCGGGGATTGCTGAAAGCGATGGGCCAGCGATCAGTTGCCCGTGAGGGTCGAGGCTGCCCTGGCAAGCCCTGAGGAAGCGTGTTTTCCCAGGCTTCTGAGAGTCCAACGAGACTGAGAACTGTTGGCCTTGGGTAAGTGGGTGGGTGGGCTTGATGGGCACTGAATCAGCAGGCCTTTTACCTGGTAGGGCTGCAGCACCGGGTTGGCAGCTGGTGATGGCGCTGACCTGCTCTAGGGCTCCGGGTAACTGTCAGAATTGCAGGATCAAAGAGGAAATGTATTTGTGAATGTGGGTCAGTATTGACACTTGTCCTCATAGTGATACATTTTACACTTCCCTCAGCAGAGCATGAGAAGTGGTCCATGAAACAGTTTTTCAAGAGTCATTGTTCATTATCTTAAACTACCATGATTTGTAAACATGAACCAGCAATGGAATGAGAATTCAAATTTGCAGCAATTTATTACTTCATTTTACTAAACAATAGGAAGATGAAGACAGTAGCATTTCAAATTATTTTCATTACTTTACTTTCTTCTGGAAGTACTATGAGGCAAAAGGGCAAATAGTTCAATGTTTGGTATGCCAGACTCTAAATACGTTCTTGAAAAATATGCCAGAAAATGCCTGATTGGAAATGTTCTATGTGTAAAGTTAATGAAGAAGCCATGTTCATTAGACTAAAAGATAAAATTCCAAATGTGAAACTACAAAACTTGAGACCTATGTATAATGACTGTCCCATCGTTAAAGAACCCAGATTGAATGACATAAAAATGTACTATTTAATGTCAACATTTTTGTCCACCTGGTCACTATATCACAGATCTAGCTGCTGAACTTGAACACTTTTTCCCTTAATCATTCTTTTTTGTTTATAAATGAAGTTCAGTTTATACTAGTTTGGTTAAAATGTTACAATAGAACTATCACATTATTCAGCAAAATGAACATTTGTAACTGAAAAAAAGAATGGAAAATATAGAATGACCTATGTTGAACTATTGTGTAAGGAGGAGAATGGCACCAAGAGGATGGTTAGGAAGATAAAGGTCAGATTACATAGAAATTCATGGTCTATGGCAGAGTTTGTATTTCATTTTAAATGCAATAGAAAGCCATTGAATGTTTTAAGCAATACAATGACAATCTGAATTAGCTTTAAAAAGTCACTCTGGCAGCTCTGCAGAATGTATTATGGGAACAAGAATGGAGGCAGAAAGACTGTTTAGTTGATAATTAGGAAACAGTTGTGTCCAGAAAAGAGATGATGGTGATTTGGAATGGGGAGGTGATGAAATTAAGAGAACCAACAGAGTTTACTGGTAGATTTCAATGTGGGTGCTGATGGTGGGGAAGGAATAAAAAATTCTTCGAGCCACCTACCTCCCAGTCCCAAACATTTTTTCTCATACTCCCCCACTTTTTGCAAATTAATCATGTCGCTCCCTGCTTGATGATGTGAGCATGAAATCAAAAAATGAATGTGTGGCTCTTTATAATCTGTCCCCTACCTCCCACTCCTGTCACTTCCCAACCCACTCTGCCTAAAATGGTCTTCACTAACTTCTCTAAAAATTATGAATATTTTCAAATGTAACCACAAGGCCATTTTCAAACCCAACAAGATGAATAAATCAATTCTTTTTTAAAAAAATATATTTTATTGATTTTTTTGCAGAGACGAAGGGAGAGGGATAGAGAGTTAGAAATATCGATCAGCTGCCTCCTGCACACTCCCCACAGGGGATGTGCCCACAACCAAGTACATGCCCCTGACCGGAATCGAACCTGGGACCCTTGAGTCCGCAGGCCGACGCTCTATCCACGGAACCAAACTGGTTAGGGCAATATATCATTTCTTGATATCTTCTAATAACTAGATCATAATCAAATTTTCAGTCGTCTCAAAAAGAGTTACTTTATAATTTGTTAACAAAATAGAATTTTGAAGACCTTGGCAAAAATCAATCAAAAAAGCAAAAAAACTTTAAGAATCTGTATTTCCAAAAGTCTGCCTTTAATACAAAAACCTCTATATTTTTGTCATAACTAATAGATTCTGGGAGAATATGTGATACTATAAGAGCTTGTTTGTTTGTTTGCTTTCCTCATTCCAAAGGAGATAGAGACAAAGTTGGAAGGAGAATTTTCACAGAGTACATCTGCAAGTGGGTCTTATGGAAAGGGCCTAGAATGGCAATACTTTGAGCCAAGAGTCACAAAGGAGGTATGATAGACAGTCTGACAAAGTTTCTGGAGATCCCATAAGAAAAGGAAGCTATGCCTCATTTTTCAGAGAGTAGCCTCAGAATTCTGCAGATCTTTGAAAGAAAGCCCCAGAGACCAGAAACGTGTCAGGGCAGTAAAGGAGTAAAGGCTAATGAGGTGGCCCTTTTAAGGAATCCAAGGGTACCCTTTCAAAATCCTAAAAAAAAGTCCCCAGTGAGCCTGCAGCAATGTGAAGGCTGAAGGCTTTCAATAGTTCACGGTTCTAGTGAAAAAAGCAAGGAGGCTGGTGCCACAAAGTTAAAAAGAAGCCCCCTAAAGGGTAAGAAAAAGGAGACTGAATTTGAAACCTGAATTTGACTTGAAATCTTAAAAAGACTGAAGTACCTGGAAGTGGCTATATTAAATTTCCTCTCCTTAGGCAAATTAAAGGTTTAAGACAAATTAAGTTCAATAAATATAAAGTTCTATCTTTGCAAATGGAATCACTGATTGAAATTAATACATACTATATATCCATATACACATACATCTCAATAAATTTAGACCTAGATATTTATAGCAGATACCTCTACTCAGCTGAATTAGGGAATTTTCATTTTATTCTTTCTGCTTGTATGCATGTAAAATGATCTCTATATTGAACATGTAGTGCTTTTTGCTATAATAAAACAATAAAATATATAAATTGTAGTAAAGAAATTATGATTTTTTTCAACTTTGTTTTTACTTAACTTTAGACTTACAGAAAACTTGCAAAAGTCGTGTAAAAAGTTCCATCATTTTTTTTACCCCAATTATTTTAACACCATTCATAATCACATTATAATTATACTAGGGGCCCGGTGCACAAAAATTTGTGCACTCGGAGGGTGGGGGCCCCTCAGCCCGGCCTGTGCCCTCTTGCAGTCTGGGACACCTTGGGGGGGAGGTGTCCACCTGCTGGCATGCCTGGCCAGCCTGGCTGAGGGGCTGAGGGCCATTTTCAGGCTGCCCACAGCCCCTTCAGGGTTCGTGCACTGGGGGGTGGGAGGGCTGGTGAGTGCAGGCCTGGACGTTTCCCACCAGAGGGCCCATGATCGCACACGTCTGGTGGGCCCCCACCACTGAGGGGACACACCTGGCACAGAGCTGGGTGGCAAGCCAGGGGCGGACGTTGGTGCAGGATCCCTCGGTGGGGCCCTGCTGCTGAGCAAACACACCCGGGGTGGAGCCAGGCAGCGGACTGGCTTTGGATTCTCCACACTGTGCAGCAGACGCTCCCGCATGCCCTTTGGAGGCCCCTGGGGGGCAGATGAAGATAGTGGACCCTGGACGGGTGCTCCCGCATACCCCTGAGGAGGCTCCCAGGGCAGAGCCAGGCAGCAGACCCAGGACAGGTATTCTTGGACGCCCCGCGGAGGCTCCCGGGGGGCGGAGACAGGCAGCGGACCCAAGATGGCTGCTTCTGCAAGCCCCATGGAGGACCCGCTCTCCCACACACCTGGTGGAGGCCCCCGGGGGGTGGAGCTAGGCAGTGGACCCAGGATGGGCGCTCCTGGATGCCCCGAAGAGGCCCCAGGCCAGACCGCCCCCCCACTGAGCTGACACACCTGGCACAGCTATGCCAGCCGCAGAGGCTTCCAGTGCAGAGCTGCCCTGCCAGCCTCTATCTTGGCTGGGTTAATTTGCATACAGCCGCTCTGATTGGCTGGTGGGCATGGCCTTGAGCAGAGGCTCAGCCAGCCTAGGCAGACAGTTGCAACAGAAGCCTCTGGTTTGCTCTAGCTCCGTAGCTGCTGGCCTCCATCTTGACTGGGTTAATTTGCATACAGCCGCTCTGATTGGCTGGTGGGCGTGGCTTAGGTGTCTTGGGTAACAGTCAATTTGCATATTACTCTTTTATTATATTAGATCAGGAAATTAATATTGGTATAATCTTATTTATGAACCATTTTTTCAAAAATATTCAAAGAAGACAAGGCAAAGGAAATAATAGAAAATAAAATCTTGCCAGGCCAGTGTTGCTCAGTGGTTGAGCCTCAACCTATGAACCAGGAGGTCCCAGTTCAATTCTAGGTCAGGGCATACTCCTGGGTTTTGGGTTGGAGCCCCAGTAGGGGGCATGCAGGAGGCAGCTGATCACTGATTCTCTTTCATCATTGATGTTTCTATCTCTCCCTCTCCCTTCCTCTCTGAAATCAATAAAAATATATTTGAAAATACAAAATTTTGTGACTTAGTTATTTACAGTTGAATTTTCTTATGCTTAATTAAGACCCCTACATATTCAGGGTCAGATTCCTGGGTACAACTATAGCAGATAGGGCAGAGGAAGTAATGTAAAATAAATGCCACATAAAATATTTCTTAATTGTAATGACTATCGAGCACCTGGCTTACTTAAGCAATCAATAAATGCTCTTATTATCATTCTCATTATTATTGTAATAAAGTTATTCTCTAATGAGTCCTCTACCACTTAGCAAGGAATATAATTGATTGAGACTGATTTCCTGGTATTGATCAGCAGGGTTATTCCAACATACCAGAATAACACTGTTTCCAGAGCCAGTAATTTCCCCAGATTCATGTCCTTGAAAATGATTGAATTGTTTCATCAAGAACCAGGAGATACTTGGATCCCAACTCCCACTTTGAGAAATTTGTGCTGTTCCAGATTACATAGGCCTTTCCCGGGAGGTAGTCGGTTCCTCCTCCTTTAGGCCTTTGCTTACTAAGAACTCTTTTATGACAGAAGACCAGAATTGCTGAAGTATCAGGACTGCCTGAGATCTGCCACCTCCTTTGCTTCTTGCCCAGGATCCTTTTCATAGCTTCAGGAAAATGCCACTCTGGGCCACGGAATTATTTAGTGTTCTTGACATGGCCATGGCCAAAGTTATTTTTATTTTAATAAATATTCAATAATTGGTAAATATTTTCTGCCTCCTTTATGGCTAGAAAATTAAAAGGTCAAAACTTAATTTGAAATGCACATTTGATGTTATCAAAAACACTCTTTTAATATGGGAGACTACATTATATTAGCAAATCAATTTTTAGTCATTATCACACACAATTCACTAAACTAAAGCATTCTATGCTAATCCTAAAATTAAGGTTTAACTTGCCATTTCAAATGGTCCTTTAGAAAGTTTTAAAAAACTGTAAAAAAAAATCAGACTCGGGCAGCCTGATTTAGTATCCTCAAAAAACTAAAAATGGAGCCCTGACCAGTTTGGCAGACTCAAGGGTCCCAGGTTCAATTCCAGTCAAGGGCATGTACCTTGGTTGTGGGCACATCCCCATCGGGGGTTATGCAGGAGGCAGCTGATCAATGCTTCTCTCTCATTTATGTTTCTAACTCTCTATCCCTCTCTCTTCCTCTCTGTAAAAAAATCAATAAAATATATTTTTAAAAAACCTAAAAATGGAACTCTCATATGACCCAGTGATCCCACTTATAGGAAATATCCCAAGAAATTAGAAACACCAATCAGAAAGGATATATGCTCCCCTATGTTCATAGTGGCACAATTCACCATAGCTAAGAGTTGGAAACAACTTAAGTGCCCATCAGCAGATGAGTGGATTGAAAAACTGTGGTATATCTACACAATGGAATATTAAACTGTGGTAAAAAAGAAGGAATTGTTAGAATTTGCAACAGGATGGGTGGAACTGGAGACCATTATGCTAAGCGAAATAAGCCAGTCAGAGAAAGATAAATATTACATGATCTCACTCATTTGTGGATTATAATGAACAACATAAATTGATGAACAAAAACAGATCCAGAGACAGAGAAGCATTAATCAGAATGTCAAACCTCAAAGGGAAGTTTGGGGATAGTGGGAGTAAAGGAAAGAGATCAACCAAAGGACTTGCATGATTGCATATAAGCGTAACCAATGGACACAGACAAGAGGGCATGATTGGGGGAGGGGGAGAGCGTAATTGGGAGATAAGGACATATATGAAATACCTTAATCAAAAAAGAAACAAAAAAGAAAAAAAACTGCCAAAAATTAAACACATTTCTCAAAGATAAAGAAAAAATAAAGCATTCAAATAGATTTTTAGAGGAATTTTATCTTTTTTATTATTGTTTTTTTTTTTTTTTTGAGAGAGAGAGACATCTATGTGAGAGTGAAAAATCAATTGGTTGGTTTTCCCATATGCACCCTTACCAGGAATGGAACTCATAACCTGGGTAGGTACCCTGATTAGGAATAGAATGTACCTTTTGTGTACAATGCTCGAACCAACTGTGCCACACCAGCCAGGGCAGGAATTTTATCTCTTGATGTAATAGAATTGAAAATTTCAAGAAACTCAAATTCAAGAAATTTCAAGAAACAGATGAAAATTTTAGGCTCAGGATATATTAATATCTTGTTTGAATGGCTAATCCAATCTAATAAAAGAATAATATGCAAATTGACCCTCACTCCATTACACCCACAAACCATGCCCACAAGCCATGCCCACCAGCCAATCAGGAGCAAGTATGCAAATTAACTCAACTAAGATGGGGGCGCCCGGGTGCCTCAGCCCGGAAACTGAAGTAGCCAGGCCTGTTAGCCAGGCAGGTGGTGGGAGAGGCAGGGAGTCTGAGGGCCAGAGCCATCAATCGCAGGAACCTGGGAAGGTGCGGAGCCGGCCATCACGGGGGCTGGGGGTCTTCTGCCCAGGCCTGCATTCTAGGCCAGAGGCTACAGGCCTGGGAAGGGGCAGAGCCAGCCATCATGGGTGTTGGGGGGGTCTTCTGACCAGGCCTGCATCCTAAGCTAGAGGCTACAGGCCTGGGTAGGGGTGGAGCTGGGTTTGGAGGGGTAGGGGTGAATCCCGTGCTGGGAGTGAACTTCAGAGGAAACACCTTTTCTTAATACTCATTGGCTAAGCTCCCTGTATGCCACTGGTAATATTCATAGTAACTTGGGTAATCAGAATCCAAAATGGCATCTAGGGTTTTTCCACCACACTCCTAGAGAAAAAAATGAAGGTCCACTGCTGGAGAGCTAAGAAATGTCATATCCTGCCCTAGCTGGTTTGGCTCAGTGCATAATGCCTCAGCTTGCTGACTGCAGGGTCTCTGTTCAAGGGCATGTACCTAGGTTTCAGGCTCCTTCCTGGCTGGGGCCCAGGTCAGGGCTCATGCAAGAGGCAACCAATCGAAGTGTTCTTCTCACGTTGATGTTTCTCTCTGTTTTTCCCTTCTCTTCCACATTCTCTAAAAATCAATGGAAACATATCCTCAAATGAGGATAAAAAAAAATGAAAGAAAGAAATTTCTTATCCTATGAAAGACACATCCTGAAAATGCCTGAAGAAAGTTGTCATTTTTTCATGGTGAATGGACTGGAGTCCATGTTAATGAAAACACCTTGGTGACTGCGGTGACTGGCAGTGGCTGTAGTAGTGGAGTGATGGGGCTGGTGGCTTCCCCTGATTAGCCTGGTCACCTCCCACAAAGGGAGGCCAGACTATGGCTTAGGCCTGCTCCCCATGGGGAGCAGGGAGCGGGCCTAAGCCATCAGTAGGACACCCCCTGAGGGTTCCCAATATGTGAGAGGGGACAGACTGAGCTGAGGAACTCTCCCCCCCCCAGGGCACGAATTTCGTGCACTGGGCCCCTAGTTTTATAATATTTACAAATCAAATTTCCATTTCTCAAATATTTTTGGGTAAGGTTTGGGTAAAAGAGAAATAAGGTAAGATGTACCCCCTGATGAATATCAAAGCATTGATGACCTAATTTAGCACACTAAAGTCAACACAACTCTATAAATACTCAGAAAATTGAGCTTATTAAGAAACATCGATAATGGGCTACATTATAAATTTGTGAAAAAGACAGATAATTCAAAGTACAGGACAAGTATTATGATCCATAAAATTAATATTGATTGTTTTAAAAAGGATGAGAAACACAGATGCTTGGTTTTCTAATGAGAGTTTATTCAGATTCTTTGGTAAGAAATAAATCACCATACACTTGTTTACAAATTACTATTTACGTACAGGAAAATTTGAATTTAGGAAAGAAGTAACAATAACTAGTACATACTTTTTAAAAAATATATTTTTTTATTGATTTTTTACAGAAAGGAAGGGAGAAGGATAGAGAGTTAGAAACATTGATCAGCTGCCTCCTGCACACCTCCCACTGGGGATATGCCCGCAACCAAGGTACATGCCCCTGACCAAAATGAAACCTGGGACCCCTCAGTCCACAGGCCGGCGCTCTATCCACTGAGCCAAACCAGTTAGGGCTAGTACATACATTTTAAAAAAAATTTTTACTAAGTTTCAAAGAGAATAATTCTCAATCTTTTCTCAAGAATGCCTTTCTTATTGAAAGACTGTCTAAAACTTAATTAATTTACTCAGGCTTTTAATCAACTTTCTGTTGTAGTCAGTGGGAACAGCACCAGGAGTTAGACAGGTGAGGTTGGACCAGCCCTGGGTTTAGCAATCTTGGTACTTGAGTTCTGGCTAGGAAAGAATTCAGAGCCAAGACTCAAACTATAAAGAGAATATTTATATATAAAATCACAAAGGTAGAAGAAGTAATGGGCTGAAGAAATGGGCTGAAGAAACAAGTTATAGAGGCAAAGGGAGGGCCCCAGGAGGTTCCGAGTGAGGAAGGTAAAGGTAACTGGCCTGGAGGGGGGTGTGGGGGGAGGAGAGGAGGGAGGGAAAGGGGAGAAGGAAGAAGGAGAAGGAGCCTCCTGGGACGGAGAGCGCACTCGGTCCTCCATCCTGTGGATTTTAAGGGTGGAGATTTTAGGGGAAGTCCAAAGGGAAGAACTTAATAGAATATTCAGCAGCTTTCCAGGTGCTTCCATTCAGGGCCTCCAATGATGACTGGTCAGTGCCAGAGCAGGGGGTCTTTATCCAATTCAGCTGGTTCTGAGGGCAGCCATAGGATCGCTGGTCTGGTTTTGTTGCTCTTTTGGGCCTGGAGGTGAAATACAACTGAGGCCTACAGGTTATCTCTATGGATGAAAGGTCAGGGGGTCCAAACTGCATGATAAGCATAAGTTAGGAGGAAAAAGGTCACCCTGGGGGCGAGGTCCCACCCTACTGTTGTCCTTTGTTAAGCACATGGGTTTTCTGCCCTGGTGATCTTCTGCACCTGGCCCATTGTCCTTGCTCTGCTCATGTCTTTCTAACTGCCTATCACATTTCTAAATAGCTTTAACAAACTTGAAATGTTATATTTTGAAAATAATTTTTAAAAGTTTTCTTAAACCTACACATCTTAATTGAAAGAATATGTTTAATTTTTTTGTACTGAAAATAGGTGAACAAATATTATTACCTTTGCCAGTGGTTCCTGGCCTCAGCCTGGAATTAGGGAGTTATATGAACCATTGTATGAACACATACAATAAAAAAAAGAGTAGTACATGGCCATCCTAACTAATAAAAGTGTAATATTAAAATTAACCATTTCTTTGGGATGCCTAAGCCACGCCCACCAGCCAATCAGAGTGACTGTATGCAAATAAGCCTAGCCAAGATGGCGGAGGCCGCAGCCACAGAAAAGCCGTACACTGGGGCTCACTCCCTGGGAAGGCATTGGGCACCCTGGGCCGGCTGATGCCTTCCCAGGCAGAAGCCCAGGGGTGGGAGGAGCCAGCCGGCCCTGAGCCTCCGTCCTGGGAAGGCATCAGGAGCCCTGGGCCGGCCGATGCCTTCCCAGGCAAAAACCCGGGTGCCCTGGCCACCCTATTGCTTCCCAGGTGGAAGGCTCGAGGGTCAATGGGAGCTGTGGCCAGCCTGAAAACTGCTCTCAGCCCCTCACCCAGGCTTGCCACACCCCAATGGGGTGAGGGTCCCCACTGGGGAGGTTGGCCAGCCTGCAAACAGACATTGGTCCCTCACCCAGGCTGGCCAGAGGGGCCCCAGACTGCAAGAGGGCACCAGGCCAGGCTTAGGGACCACCCCCCCACTCAGTGCACGAATTTTTGTGCATCAGGCCCCTAGTCCTATATAATAAAAGCATAATATGCAAATTGACCATCCCTCCGGGATGCCCAAGCCACGCCCACCAGCCAATCAGAGCGACTTTATGCAAATTAACCCAGCCAACATGGAGGCCAGCACTCATGGACCTGAGTAAACAGGCAGCTTCCATTGCAGCAGGAGTGAAACTGTTTGCCAGCCGCCTGGGCTTCTCTCCACTCCCGGGAACAACATATTTGCAACATTGTTTCAATCCTAGAAGTCTCAGGAGCTGAAGCAAACAGCAGGCCGGGCCTGACTTCTAAGGGAAACATTGTTTCATTATAGAAGCCAGAGCTGAAGCAGGGAGGAGGTTTCCTTAACTGCCTAGGCCCCAGCTTAAAGGAACAGTGCATCAATTATAGAAGATAAACAAACCCCAGAAACCTGCTTCCAGCCAGCCTTGCTGGGACATTGGGTCAATGGGAGCTGTGGGAAGCCTGAAAGCCTGAAAGCACCCCTCAGCCCATCACCCAGGCTGGCCACACCCCAAAAGGGTGAGGGATGCTGCTGGGGGGCTTGGCCAGCCTGCAGACAGCCATCAGCCCCTCACCCAAGCTGGCCAGGTACCCTAGTAGGGGCCCAAACCTGAAGGGGCTGTGAGCAGCATGAAAGCCTTAAAGTGCCCCTCAGACCCACACCCAGGCTGGCCACACCCCAATGGGGTGAGGAACGCCACTGGGGGGCTTGGCCAGCCTGCAGACAGCCATCAGCCCTTCACCCAGGCTGGACAGGTACCCCAGTGGGACCCAAAACCTGAAGGGACTGTGGGCAGCCTGAAAGTGCTCCTCAGACCCACACCCAGGCTGGCCATACCCCAATGGGGTGAGGGACCCCATTTGGAGGCTTGGCCAGGCTGCAAACAGCCATCAATCCCTCACCCAGGCTGACCAGGCACACCAGCCGGTGGACATCCCCAGAGGGGTCCCAGACTGGGAGAGGACACACGTCGAGCTGATGGACCTCCCGAGTGCACAAATTTTTGTGCACCGGGCCCCTAGTTAAGTAAATATAAAAGATGAGTAATATATCGTCTCTCAATATACAAAATAAAATAATGCATGTCTTGCATGATTTACAATGCAGCTGTAAAGGTCAACTTGTCCCAGCTCATTTGCAGCTCAGTAGGACTTACTGCTACTGCTAGAGATAAAGAAGTAGTCATGCTCTAGCCAAAACTTATGAGTCTGTGAGAAATAGAGCAACAAATTTTGTGCATCATCTTTTGTGGTTTTAGTGAATAAAAGCTTGCTTCTGCATCTGGTCGCTGCTGTAATGTCAGTCCTTACTTCGGTGGGGGCTGGTGCTGCAGCCAGCTGGCCAAGCTCAATAAATCCTCACTTGCTGCTTAAGACCTAATTGGAGTCAGTGCTCTTATTCTCTCGAATATTGCTCCAAACATTTGGAGGCCCCAGTGAGATACCTGGCAGGGGTGAGAGGGACACCCGATCTAGGGCAGGAGGCTCTCCTCCATCCACCGCTGGGCAAGCAGTGAGGACTTATTGAAAACTCCTGCAGGAGGTAAGGACTGGAGGCGCCTAGGGTGAGATCTCACAGTAGGGAGTCAAGTGGAGGGCTGGACGCAGCACTACCTCCCAACTCCAGCCGGTGACCATGATGATGGTCACGGCAACAGGCTAGTGTGACTTTCAGTTGCACAGGATGTATCTGTCTAGTTTTTGTTGTCTTGGTCTTTGTTGTCTTGGTGTTTGCTATCAAAATGGGACAGGGGTCATCTGCTTCTATGTGCTCCCCACTGCAATGTTTTCTTAAGAATTTTAAGGACTTTAAGAAGAAAGCTGGAGACTATGGATATGATGTTAATGCTTTTGATTTACAGCAATTCTGTGAAAGGGAGTGGCCCACATTTCAGGTTGGCTGGCCAGATGTGGGGTCTGTTGACCTCACGACTGCCTACCGGGTTCATCATAGCATATATAGGCGGCCGGGCCACCCAGACCAAATTCCATATATCCAGGTCTGGGTTGACATCCTGATCGAAAAAACCCCGGTGGCTAAAGATTTGTCTAAGCTAACAAAAACAATTGGGACAGAAACAGACAGTTCTGTTGGCCACTCCGGGGAAAGGGAAGGCTCAGCCCATTCTTCAGAGCAACCAGGAGGAGAGTTCCCCTCAAGTTAGACCACCCCCTTATGTGCTGCCTCCTCAGAGTGGGAGTGTGTCTGAGGGGAACCCAGAGCCCCTGCCTCCTCCGGAGTAAAAGCCGTTCCCTCTGGAACCCCCCACCCCCAGAAGGAGAAGGGAGGGAGAGCAACTAGGGACAGAGTAAATGGTTAATGCAGAAAAGTGGGGGAAGGGACCTCGGCAGGGAGAGATAGGTTTTTGTTGATTTTTACTTTTCAAAACTAAACTCCCAGGAGCCAAGCGGAGGAGAAATGGAGTTGTAGTCCGCAGCCGCCCTGGTGATTTAGAAGTGGTTGCTAGGCAGACGCAGCCCCTAAGAGCTGGGTGAAAGAAGGGGGGTGGGGGAGCTGAATGCTCAAGCTTCCTGCAGTGGCCCTGGAAGAAGCCACCGCAGCAAGAAAAGTGGGTGGTAGCAGAAATATACCTGACACTAAAGCTGCCCCACTGCCACCCAATGAGTAATGAGTATTTTACAACAAGCAATACAAGACTTGGGCCTTTGGCTTGCTGGCTACAGCAGTTAAAACAGAAACCAGTATCTGCTACTAGCCTTCCTGCAGCCCCAGGAATAAATCAGTGAGCCTGGGATCTATGAAAGCTGCAGATAAAGCTAGCGAAAGCTCCCTGTTTGCAAATGTACTGAAAGGGTTCAGTACCTGTTGCTGCTGGAATAGGAGGGGCTAATATCCCCTTCCAGTGCACTCCCTTGGGAGAGGCCTGATCACTGCTCTGCCACAAAGGGGACTGATAGGAAGAGAGTGTGAATATGGGTAGCAGGATAGTAGGGTCCTGTAACTAGTAAAAAGGGTTAACAAAAGGACAAAGGAAAGGTGCTCTCCCTGGACCAGGAAGGGAGCCTGCAGGAGTTTGAAATTCTCCAAGAGAAGGTAAGTCTGACTAAGGGACTGGCCAAGACCCCGTTGGGTTGCGAGGACTGGAGGCTGCATATTGAACCTGTAGACTGCAGCTTGCTAGGCAGAGGTCCAAGCCCATTTGTATAGGGTTTAAGCTACCTGTATACAGCAAAGCAACTTCCTCCCATGCCAGAATACATTTTGGGGAATTGGACAGACTGTGTTTGTGGTTGGAAAGAGGAACCAGCCGCTGCACACAGCTCTGACAGTGGTCTGCAGAAAACTGTATAATAGACTTAAATGATGTCTGCATCTTCATAGACATGGCTCCAGAGAGACGAGAACAATTTTGCCTTGTGTGGGAAGGTCAAGAATAGACTTTAGTCACCTCCCTAAGGAGTGAGGAGCTTAGATCCCACAGCAGGGACTGAGTTTGAATCTTTTTGTCCTTCCCAGTCTAACACGTGCATTTGTGTAAATGAAATCCAATTAGTGCCATTTGTCAATCACACCCAAGGACCCACTTATTAAGAGAATAAATCTTTTCAGTATATCAGCATAAAACTTATGAATGTTCTATTGATCCTCCCCTAAGACCAACTCTACACACCCAGCCTTTAAAATCCCTGAAAACAAAGGTCCCAGCTCACTCTCCCTCCAGGGAGTACACCTATACCATTCCTTTCCCTCTCTCATTCCCCCACAGGGATGTATCTCCTAACCTCTAAGGGACCCCTGAGACTTGCAACCAGAAGAGCCATGGGCAGCAGCAGCTCATCCCAGGCTAAACCCCTGAACCTGTCTCTAAAGCCCCCTTTTATCTGACTTCCCAGTGAGCCAATGCAGCCCAGCCTAGGCTCTCCTGTAGATTCTTCTAAGCCCTTCCTAAGTGTGTTTCACTGTCTTAAGTGTGTTTTTGCTTCAATCAATAAATTCTTGTTTGCTTTCCTACACTTTGTCTCTTGATTGAAGTCTTTCCTTCAAGATGACAAGAATCGAGGTCTTGTTGTCTTGTCTGAGGTCTTACTGGTAACACCCATACAACCAGTAACCATTCTTTTCCAGCCTATCTCTTAAATACACTTCATTGCCTATCATATCCTATCCACTTCCTACTCTAGCCCAGGTCACTATTATTTCTTCCCACAAATTCCTGACTCCAACCTCTCCAATCGGCTTGTCATGAAGCCAAATTTTTCTAAAATCTGATTCAGAACAGGCAAGGCTACTGCTGAGAGCTGAAATGTCTAAACACTGCTTTAGTTGGTCCTTCTCCTTTTCCTCAATCTCTCATCATAAAATGGTTCTATTGGTTACTTCCACACCTGTTCTGGCCACTGACTTATTTCCAGGCATGACTGACAGGTAAGCACCTTCCCACATCACCCAGACCTTACTGGGCATGCATCTATTGTCCAGTGTCTTCACCCAATAATCGGTGGGGAACAGACGTGGAAAATGTTAACTTCAGCTTCCTGGCAAATCTGTATAAATGGCATGCCTGTATTATCTAGCCTTCCCTTTATTCCTTTTCTGTTATCTAATAACCAGGTTATTAACAGTATCAATCACAAGTTCTAGGAAATGGAGATTTTGGAGGAAGTGGAAGGGACAGGGTCTCTTCAGCCCAGGTCTTCAACTCACACTATCCAGGAAGGCCTCTTGGTCCCCAGGGATGCTAGTTTCCTAGGAGTCACACCTGTGGTGGGCAGCAGAGATCTGCTATGTTTGGCGAGGGAAGGGCAGTGGAGTCAGTATGTTCTTAGTATGTTTACAGGGAAGATACCTAAATGGGGTCCCAGATCTCCCTTGCTCCTGACACTTCAGTCCTCAGAATCCACTCCACTTCTGCAGCAGTGACTCAACTCGACTAGATTATGTGCAAGGACCCACTTCACCCCCATTCCATCCTTTATTAGTCCTTAAATCTTCAGCCTCTACCTTCCAACTCTCATATCCTAGCATCTTCTTTCAGACTCTACAATATCATACTTTTTTCTTATACTCGGGCATCATCTGTCATTACCGCATATTGAGAATGTCACACCCCTAGTGTTCCATTAGTGCTGGTGCTATAGGTTAGCCCAGGGCTTTCGGAATCCTGCCTAGAGTCAGTTCTGTACTCAGGCCTCAGTTTCCCTAATAGATATGAAGCCCCTTGGATTCAAGACAGAGAAGAATGTGTCAAGATAGATGGGCTAGACAGTACCTTTCATTGGGCCTGTTCTCTTTGTTTGTACAATGGAGACAGTTAACCTTAACCAGAGGCTCAGTTGCTCATACTTCCTTAGCCAGCAGTTCAACATTTGCCTTCTATCCCACAGGAGAAATAAAAACTGCAGGGCTCAGAAGAGAGAGATCATTTCTCTCCAGATACTTTTGGCTCAAGTCAGTTATATGACTGTGTTTGGCAGTGGCGGGAATCCAGGTCATGGTTAGGAGCTAGAAATGCAATTTGGAAGCTATTGATTCACATTTGTGGTGCTCATACTGGGAAGTTGAGAAGATGAAGCCACTCTGGGGGAGGATGTTCCAGAGAGGAAGGGGAAGTTGGAGAACCAGTCAGATTTCAGTTCTACAGCTATTAATGATTCTTTTGTGATCTTGGTCAACTTCCTCTTTAGGCTTCATTTTCACTTTCTAGATAATATATGTATATGGTAGAGGGGTAAAGGATGGAGAGTGGTCGTTGATACTTTTTCCTTGTGTTAAGAGCATTCCTGCAAGAATACCAGATCATTTTAGGTTCACATCACACCACCACAGATCACTATTGACTAACTATCTCAAGAGCATTTTAGTCAGTTTAGAACTGCCCTGCTATTTTCATAGTTTTATACACATTACTTTCAAAAATGAAACAATGTCCTCCCAGGTAAAGGCTTCAATTTATGCAGCACCCTCAATACAAAAGGAAAATGAAGTCTGTTAAGCCAGTGGTTCCCCAAATGTGGTGCATATTATAACCTTTAAAAGATGCTGATGCCTGGCACCTGTTTCCAGACATTCTGATTTCACTGATAAGGCATACAATGTGGGCGTCAGCACTTTTAACCACTCCCCAGTGATTCTAATGTGCAGCAAAATTTGGGAACTGCAGATTGAAGCCTGCCTCTAAGTTTTTCCTTTTTGTTTGCTTGGTATTTTTTTGTTAATCCTCACTCAAATATATTTTTCCATTGATTTTTAGAGAGAGTGGTGGGAGGGATGAGGAGGGAAGGAGGGAGGGAGGGAGGGAGGGAGGGAGGGGAGAGAGGGAGGGGAGAGAGAGAGAGAGAGAGAGAGAGAGAGAGAGAGAGAGAGAGGTGAGAGAGACCCATCAGTTGGTTGCCTCCTGTATGCATCCCAACCAGGGCCTGGGATTGAGCCTGAAACCCAGGTATGTGCCCTTGACTGGGAATCAAACCCACAAACCTTTGGTGTGGGTTGACACTCTAGCTACTGAGCAAAACCTGCCAGGGCCTGCTTCTCAGGTTTAACAAAAGAATCTGATCTAAACTTTACATGGGTCAACTTCAGAGGAGAAAAGTAGGAGTCCTGGGGAAAGCATTTCTAGGAACATGCTTGATGCAGCTCTAACCTGAGACAACAATGGCTCCTATGTGCCATTTAGTATTCCCAGGAACAACAGCCTCACTAGAGTAACCAGGGAATTAAATTGAAAAATGATAATAGCAGCTTTTACTTACCAAGCTCTTATAATGTGCCAGGTATGTCTTAGCCTTAATAGGTTTTAGCTCATTTAACCTTCAAAATAAGAGGTTAGATGCTATCATTATTTCCATTGTACAATGAGAAAACTGACACACAGAATGGTTAAATAATTTGCCCACCATAACACAACACAACTAGTAAATTGCAGAGCCAAGGTTCAAATTCAGGTAATCTGTCTCAAAGAACACAAACGCTTAAACACCATGCTATTCTACTTCTTAACCCCAAAACAGTGAAATTTACCCTTTTCTCCCCATTTTGTTTATGTTCCCTCCATTAGTGTTCATCCCTCCTTCATTCTCTACTCTCATCTCCAAGGCCTACATTTCTGGTCATTGTTCATTGTTAAATTACTCAGGTTTTTAGCCTCACATAACACTGTGTGCTTGAGATACAGGGATGTAACATTTATTTTATCACTATGTGGCAGGGCCTTCACTAACAACTTTATGTGTATTATTTCACATGAGCCTCATAATAACAATAGTATAGGCAAAAAACAGGCTTGATGAGGTAAAGTAACTTGTTTAGCTGATATGGTTTGATCTCAGGCTTGTGATCTATATATAATTCCCTGGCTCCTACTGCCTAAATTTGGGGGAATGGTCATGAGTCACAGAAAAGTGGCAGAAATAACAGTTAATATATCAGAATATAAAAGAAAGAGAATGCATGAGCCACCTGCCATGTGCCAAACACCATGCTAAATGCTTTAAATACATTATCTCATTTAATCCTCTTGATAAAACTCAGGTAGGAAATGAGGAATTTGAGACTATGAGAGATTAAAGAACTATGACTAAAAGGATTCCACTCAATTGTGTCCAAGTTCATTCATTCAGCAAGTATTTATCAAGCACTTACTATCAGGCAATGTTCTAGGTACTGGAGATATAATTGTAAAGAAGACAAAGTCCCTGCTCTCTATTTGCTTCTTATCTAGTAGAGAAGAAAGACAAACAGGAAACAAATATATAATGTGATGTCAAATGATAAAAACTAAATAAGAAATATAAAAAGTAGGCAGGTGAGTACTGGGAGTCTGAGGTGGAGGGTATGTTACATGGAAGTAATATTGGAAAAGACCTAAAATGAAGTGGGCGCAGTAGGTTGTAGGAAGATGTGGGAACAAGTTCTAGGCACAGGGAACAGCATGTGCTAAGGTTATAAGGAGAGAATGAGCAACAAGAGGGTTTCTGTGTACAGGGTGAAATGAAAGAGCTGATAGGAAATTATTCTGGAGCAAGATAATAAGATTGGCTAGAAAATGTACAGCTTTGCTGGCCAAGCTAAGAAATCTGAATTATCATGGGAAGCCCATGGAAAGTGACACTAGCTCTTTCTCCCTCTCTTATTTTTAACAAATATTTATGAAATAACTGTTAGGCCATTGATATTCATAAAATGAGCTTTACTTTGCTTCTAAGTAGCAATGATTTGGGTAGGTCTCTTAGCCATTATATTATGTCTTGTGGTCTTAAAATAATTACACATAGCTCTGGCTGGGATTTCTAAGTGGTTAGAACTTCGGCCCTTGGGCTAGACGGTCATTGTGGTTCAATTCTGGTCAAGGGGGCGTACCTCAGTTGCAAATGCCATGCCTCAGGTCGGGGCGAGTGCAGAATGCAACCAATCGATGTTTCTCTTTCACATTGACATTTCTGTCTCTCTGTCTCACCCCCTCCCTTCACTCTCTCTAAAAATCAATGGAAAAAATATTCTCAGGTGAAGATTAACAACAACAAATAATTCCACATATTTAAAGTATACAATATGTTATAGATATATATAAGCCATTATCAAAATCAAGATAATAAATATGTCCATCACTCCCAAAAGTTTACTTATGCTTCTTTGTAATCTCGCCTCACACTGCTGCGCCTAACTAGAAGCTAGGCAACCAGTGCTATCTGTACAGGTTGGTTTGTATTTTCCAGAATTTAATATAAATAGAATCATTGCATTAGTATGCATTTTGTCTGGCTTCTTTCACTCAGCATAAGTATTTTGAGTCCTATCCATGTTGCTGCATATATCAATAGCCCAGTCCTTTTGATTGGTGAATAGTATTTTATTGTATGATAAAACAAAATTTCTTTATCCATTCATCTGTTGATGAATATTTGAGTTGTTTCCAGTTTTAAACTATTATACATAAAGCTGCTATGAAAATGTGGGTACAGTCTTTTAAAGGATATACACTTTTAATTCTCATATGTGAACATCTAGAAGTGAAATTGCTGTTTTATACAGCAGGTATATAATCAACTATCTAAGAGACCACCAAACTGTTTCAACGTTTCTGTATCATTTGACATCCACACTAGTTGCTCCATATCCTCACTAGCACTTGTTGTGGTCAGCATTTTTCATTTTAGTCATTATAATAAACTAGAGGCCTGGTGCATGAAAATTCATACACTGGGGGGTGGGGGGAGTGTCCCTCAGCCCGGCCTGCACCTTCTCGCAGTCTGGGACCCCTTGGAGAATGTCCACTTGCTGGCTTAGGCCTGCTCCCTGGAGGATTGGGCCTAAGCTGGCACTCAGACATCCCTCTGGCAGCCCAGGAGCCCTTGGGGGATGTCAGACTAATGGTTTAGGCCCGCTCCCCACAGGGATATCCTTAGCACTGCCACAAATCACAAATCCTGCTGCCACTGCTGCTGTGCTGGTCAGCCATGAGCTGGCTTCTGGCAGCTGGAAGTGCACTGACCAGGAGGGGGCAGCTCCTGCATTGAGTGTCTGCCCCCTGGTGGTCAGTGCGTCATAGCAACTGCTGTTAGGGTCAATTTGCATATTTCCCCTTTATTATATACTAGGGGCCTGGTGCACAAATATTTGTGCACTCGGGGGGGGGGGTGTCCCTCAGGCTGGCCTGTGCCCTCTTGCAGTCTGAGACCCCTTGGGGGATGTCCACCTGCTGGCATGCTTGGCCAGCCTGGGTGAGGGGCTGATGGCTGTTTGCAGGCTGCCCACAGTCCCTTCAGGGTGTGGGTCCCTACTGGGGTGCCTGGCCAGCCTGGGTGAGGGGCTGAGGGCCGTTTTCAGGCTGGCCACAGCTCCTTCAGGGTTCGAGTCCCTACTGGGATGCCTGGCCAGCCTGGGTGAGGGGCTGAGGGCTGTTTTCAGGCTGCCCACAGTCCCTTCAGGGTTCGGGTTCCTACTGGGGTGCCTGGCCAGCCTGGGTGAGGGGTTGAGGGCTGTTTGCAGGCTGGCCACAGCTCCCATTGACCCAAGGTCCCAGTGAGGCTGTCTGGAAACAGGTTTCTGGGGTTTATCTTCTATAATTGAAACTTTGATACCTTGAGCGGAGGCCACAGCTGGCCAGGCAGGCAGTTTCCTTCATCACTGGCCTCCTGTTTGCTCTAGTTCCATGGCTGCCAGCCACCATCTTGGCTGGGTTAATTTGCATATTATTGCTCTGATTGGCTGGCGGGTGTGGCTTGGCTGGTAGGCGTGGCTTAGGTGTAACAGAGTGAGGGGCAATTTGCATATTACTCTTTTATTAGATTAGACTAGATGCCAGGTGCATGAAATTCCTGCATGGGGGGCGGGGTGTCCCTCAGCCTGGCCTGCACCCTCTCCAATCTGGGACCCCTTGGGAGATGTCCGACTGCCTAAACCAGCAGTCAGACATCCCTCTCACAATCCGGGACCACTGGCTCCTAACCACTCACCTGCCTGCCTGCCAAATCTTCCCTAACCGCTTCTACCTGCTGGTCTGATTGCCCCCTAACTGCCCTCCCCTGCTGGCCTGATAGCCTCTAACTGCCTCTGCCTTGGCCCCCGCCACTGTGACTTGGTCTGGAAGGATGTCTGGAAGATGTCCCATCTAATTAGCATATTACCCTTTAATTAGTATAGAAGATGTGTGGTGGTTTTAATGTTGGTTTTGACTTGCATTCCTATGACTAATGATGGCACCCCGGTATTGGAATCCTAATGCCAAATGTGACGGTGTTAGAAGGTGGGCCGTTGGGAGGTGATTAGGACATGAGTAGAGCCCTCAAGATGGGATTAGTGATTTTATTAAAAAAAACAACAACTATAGAGCTCCCTACTTGCTTCCAGTGAGGACACAGCAAGAAGTAAGCATTCTGCAATCCTGAAAAGGAGTCTCACCCAACTATGCAGATAACTTGATCTGGGACTTCCCAGCCCGGAACTGTAAGAAACAAATTTCTGTGGTTTATAATATGCCCAGTCTGTGGTATTCTATTGTAGCAGCCCAAATGGATTAAGACAGTGGCCATCTGAAAGTCAATGGAGAAATCAGATCTGTGGACACCTTTATTGATCTTGAATTTCTTGCTTCCAGAACTGTGAAAAATAAATTTCTGTTGTCTAAACCATCCAGTCTGATATTTTGTGATGGCTGCCTTAGCAGACTAACACTGTTGCCCCTACATTTGTAACAGGAATGAAAGTGGGCAGCCCTGCTCACAGCTTCTGACAAAAATGGAAACTAGGCATATCTCCCCACATTTCCAGCAAGTGAGGACACAGCAAGAAGTCAGGAAATTGATTGACTAGCATATCTATTTCCTAAAAATCTTAGATAAGCCAATGGTAGGGACCCTTCTAGTAAGGGAGAGGTGGCTATCTCCAGAGGGATTGGGGTTCCAGACGTTGAGCAAATATTAACTTCTTTTTCCAAAACACATTTTTATGCAGGTGAAATTACCATGAAATTGTACTTTCAGTTTTGAAATTTTAATTTAGTACTGAAATTGTAATGTTCAGCCTTGAATGAGAAAATTAATCAAAAAAGGACAATATGGCAGATATTGGTGAAGGGAAAGGGGTATTCATGAGTATGGTATCTAAAACAAATGAATTATGGGCAGCTAGGCTGGTTTTCTATAGCAGCCTTCCTTGAGTTTTTAGCCCTCTATGGTTGACCAGAGCAACCTGCTTGTCCACATCTCTGCCTCACTGATTTGATGAGCCTGTTGTCTCCTGGAGTCCTTGTTGATTGAGTGAAGAAAAGAAGAATATTATTTAGGGGTACTTTATTCCTCTGGAGGACATAGGAAATAGAGGCAGGGTTTAACTTCAATGCAGTTGCACTTACTTTGTAAAATTCTTAGAAGAAAGAGCTCATGAGGGGCTGAACTAAAAACTGACTGAAGGAATTTTTGCCCTTTCTTTCCAGTTGTGTCCCTGTGTGCCAAAAACAACATCCCTCAATCAATACTTAAATACATATTTTTTTGGATGAATTCGAAAGAGAAGGCACAACCCCTGCTTCATCTAAATCTGTAAAAGAAAAAGGGAGGTTGTAGTGTATTCTCTGTCCTGGGAGCACGCCTGCACTTTCCCTTTCCCCTCTCCCTTTCCCACAAGTGTGCATCTCAGAAACTCTAAGAGACTCTAAGAGAATTACAACCAGGGAAGCAATAGGCAGTGGCAGCTCATCCCAGGCTCACCCACTGATTCTGTCTCCAAGGTCCCTGGGGGTTCTCTTTTTTATTCTGACTTTTCAGTGAGGCAAAAGCAACCCCACTTTGGCTCACTTCTGTCACTGTGACTTCTATTTCTCAGTGAGTCCTCTCTGTCCCGCCTAGTCTCTCTCGTTGCTTCTTCAGTCCTAAGCCCTTCCTTGTTTCACTGTTCCCAGCTTTAATAAACATACTCTCAAAAGCACCTGAACTTGTGCTGTGAAATCTTTCCTGCACAAAGTCAAGAATTCACACACTAGAGGCTGGACCAAGACATACCAACTCATGGCCAGGTCCCTGTCCAGCTAACAAAAGTAGGAGTAATTTTTCCATGCTTATTGTGTTCTCGCTGTCTGCACTTGGAACTATGGAGTCATTTGTAGGAGGGACTGGATATATCCTCTTTGTGTTGATAAAAAAAGAGACAATAGCCCAGCCAGTGTTGTTCAGTGGTTGAGCGTAGACCTGTGAACCAGGAGGTCACAGTCTGATTCTTGGTCAGGGCACAAGACCGAGTTATAGGCTTGATCCCCAGTGGGGGGCATGCAGGAGACAGCCAATCAATCATATTGTCTCATCACTGATGTTTCTCTTTCTCTCTCCTTCTCCCTAGAACCTCTCTGAAATCAATATATAAAATATACTTTTAAAAAGAGACAACACACCCAAAATGGAGTCATTTGTGCTAAGCTCCACATCACCAAATGGAAAGTTAATTTCTAACTTAAACCAGCCTTCTCCAGAAGTGAAATCATAAACAGTTAATCTGGAATTATCTGATGGGCACTAGTGAGGTCATTTGCCTGATAGATCCCTGCCATCACCTGAAGGTGACCTTGCCATAAGCAACCAGCTCTTTGCTTGTATAACTTTCTGCCCACCCACTTCTGCCTTCAAAAGTCTATCATTTTGTACAGCTTGTTGAAGATACTTCCTATTTGCTAGATGGGATGCTGCCCAATTCATGAATCGTTGAATAAAGCCAATAACATCTTTAAATTCACTCGGTTGAATTTTGTTTTTCAACAGTGTCCTCTGCCACCTTAAAAGGTAGCAGAGCAATGCCAAACTAGGCCTCTTGGCCTAAGGATTATTTTGAAAAACAGCAGATACAATAGAAGTTCTGAAAACAGAGAAGTCACCCTTCTGTAGGGACATTTGTCGTGTCTCCGTCTCTACACCAGGAAGAAAAGGACTGGTCTAAATCACCAGGACTTCTTAACAGCGGGGGAGGAACAGGCTTACAGCTGCATAACCGCCTTACCCTCTTGTATGTGGGATTACAACCACAGACTCCACGTTTGAGACGTTAGGAATAGATACAGATTACCGGATAGTTTTAGGACTGAGAGCCAGGGATTTCTGGCTCTTAGTCCTTTTTTTCTATTCTCTGGGGCTCAAACTAATCTGTCAAATACCTGGAGTTCACTAGATGAGGTCCAGATTCTTTTACTCAACAAACTTTTTTTTGTTTTTGCGAAGCACGTTCTAGGCATCGCTCTTTCCAATACTAAACCATTCTAGAATTTAAAGTATTCCTGAGCAGCTCCTCCTGTATTTAGTAGCAAGTTGGCTGTGTGGACCTCACTTCAGTTATTGCAGCCCCACACTCCAGAGGCTCAAGGCTGAGGATCGGGTGGGGGACATCAGTGATGCCCCTGAATCCAGTAGGAAAGAGTACGTGAGAGCATATGACTAAATGTGAAAACGTATTCCGGGGCCTAAAATCTCTCCCGCCCAAAGCGGTAACGTGAAAAGACGAAGGGAAGGAAGGACACAGCGGCACCTCGCCTGCTCTGGCCCCTGGCCCCGGCCTTCAAGGGCGGGCTGGGGCGGAGCTGGGCTGGCGGGCGGCTGTGACCACCCCCTCCCAATCTCAGCCCCGCCCCGCAGCCGCCACTTTAAGAAGCGGAGCCGCCACTTTAAGAAGCGGAGCCGCGGGCCGGCCGGCGGCTGGCGCTCACGTGACGCGGCAATCGCTCTCACTCACGGAAGTGGTCCTGCCTCCGCAGCCGGCGCGGGGTCCCCGGGCGCCCGGACTGGCTCGCTGCGGTGGCCGGGATGGTGCAGTTGTATAATCTGCACCCATTCGGGTCGCAGCAGGTGGTGCCCTGCAAGCTGGAGCCCGAAAGGTTCTGCGGCGGGGGTCCCGACGCGCTGTTCGTGGCAGCGGGCTGCAAGGTGGAGGCGTTCGCGGTGGCCGGACAGGAGCTGTGCCAGCCTAGGTGCGCCTTCTCCACGCTGGGCCGGGTGCTGCGCCTGGTATACAGCGAGGCCGGTGAGTAACGATGGGGCCGGTGCGCCTGGGCCCCTCCTTGGGGCCTCCGTCAGCTGACCAGCGTCCAGAGGCAGGCCTGGGAAGGAAGGGTCTTCGTGCTTCCGGGAACTTTCCGGAAGGTCTCGGATGGTGGGGCCGCTGCAGACTGAAAATGCGCTGAGCTGTGCTGTTGTCCTGGCAACCACTGGTGAGAGCCTGCTTTTAGAGTGCGTGGATGTTGATTGCTCCTCCTCATCTTATGCCTTGGTCTAGTGGTTCTCAACCTTCTGGCCTTTAAATATAGTTCCTCATGTTGTGACCCAACCATACAATTATTTTTGTTGCTATTTCATAACTGTAATGTTGCTTCTGTTACGAATCGTAATGTAAATATCTGATAAGCAGGATGGTCTTAGGCGACCCCTGTGAAAAGTCGTTCAACTGCCAAAGGGGTCGAGACCCACCTGGTGAGAAAAGCCTGTGGTTGGGAAAATGGGTTCCACTCACTGTAAGAAACCCAGACACTTAAAAAAATAACAAAACAAACACAACATTTCAAACACATACAAAAGTAGGGAGAATAGTAACCTGAGTCCCCAGGTACTTCCAGCTTCAACAATTAGGCCAACTCATGGCAAGCCCTGTTACACCTATACTTATATCCACTGTCGATTTCTGAAAGCTCACATTGTATGATGATTTTAAAATCTATATACCTGGAACTCCCCTCTTAGAACGCCCATCCATCCCCACACTCCTACCCTGTCCCCAATCCCACCCATGCCTACAAACAGCTTAGCAGCATCCGCTATTATTTTTCCACCAGAAAAGTGAAGTGTACCAAGGGGGCATTATGTGGGTGTGTATATCCTTATTTTAGAAAACTCCAACATTTAATAATAGGTACTTAAGATTGCAAAAGGATTCACCATAGGATTTTTAAAAGCTGTCTAAAAAATACACTTAAAATTCGATTTCTCCTTTCCCAGAGGGGTGTAAAGGTGTAAATATTAGTATTACAGTGGAACCACTTCTGTTACTAATGAAGTGCAGAGCATCTAGTCCCTTCTCTGTCTGCAGGTGTGAGTTCATTGAAACTTTTTGAATCTCAGTTTCTGTTAAAAAAAAAAAAATACTGTAAAACAAAACAGTTGAGTCACTAGATCAGTGATTTCCAGGCACTGGGATTCTGTGGATCACTAAAAAACTGTGAGGCTGCCATACATAGTATCTGTTTATTTTATCAACTAAATATATATGTTTTTAAAAATGAAGAGTCCTTATATTTACTGTCACCACCTACACTAATAAAAGATAATATGTTAATTAGACCAGGAGACCTTTCCGACAAAGCCAAGGCAGCAGGGCCAAGGCAGAGGTGGTTAGGGATGATCAGGCCAGCAGGAGAGGGCAGTTGGGGGCGAGCAGGTGGGAAGGTGGCAGTTAGGGGTGAGCAGGCTGGCAGGGGGCAGCAGTTGGGGGCAAGCAGGCCAGCAGGTGGGGTCAGTTGTGGGCAAGAAGTTTGGCAGGGGGGGCAGTTGGGAGCGAGCAGGCTGGCAGGCAGAGTGGTTAGGGGCAGTCAGGCAGGCAGGTAGGTGAGCAGTTAGGACCTAGCAGTCCTGGATTGCGAGAGGGATGTCTGACTGCCAGTAGTCAGACATCCCCCTAGAAGTCCCATAATGGAGAGGGTGCAATCCGGGCTATTTAGGTATTTCTTATGAAATCAGTTTCAGTCATTTCACAATGTTGGTAGTTTTTCCCACTCAACCTCCTTTTAGGCACAGGAGTTCTCACCTTGAAGAGCTCTACTGAGTGTCAAACTCACCAGTTTCAACTTTACTGTGAGAGAGAGAGGGGGTGGGGGGAGAAGAAGAGAAGGAGAGAGGGATGGAGAGAGAGAGAGAGAGAAAGGAAAGTTACAAGTTACCCTAACATTCCACAGTATGTTTTCTAGATGCAAAAAGACAATAGGCTCAGTAAAAATCGAAGTTGATCTTTGCCAGGAAAGATATTGGCCTAGGACATGACTACCTACCATACACTGCTGGGAAGATACCTAGGACAAGACTACCTACCATAGGTTGCTTTTTAATTAAAGTTTTAATTTCAAATCATCCTTTGTGGTTACTTTATTTAAAAAAAATTTTTTTTGTGTGTGTGTGGTTACTTTAGGTCTCTTGAGTTTGCAAGGTTGCCACGCAGGCCTTTCCTGAGCATGTGGCCCCTTTTCGTTTATAATACCAATGCCTGGACCACAACCTAGAAAACCAGTGTCAGTTTTCTAATGTGTGGTCCAGCATTGGGGTAGTCCAATATTTAGCCAGGATTAAGAACCACTGACCTAGAGCCATACTGGCTACTGTAGGCATTGAGTAGGATAGTGACCTCATTAATGAGGCCTTGAAATCAAAGATGTTTTTATAATCTGGTTGCTGTCTTAAAGGAAGTTCAGGAGTCATGTGGAATGTATTAGCATGGGTTATATAGTTAAAGGGTAACTTTCAGTCCTCACTTGAACCTCAACCACTGGGTACAGCTTCTATTAGTCTACACATAGCTAACTCCTAGCTATGCGGATATCCAAGTAACTTGTCTTCCATGTCTCAGCTTTACTTTTTGGTGTTCTTTACTGCCATTCACAGTAACTTGGACATGAGAGGATTTATGCTGTAAGCATCCAGTGTCTTCACCTGTAGGCAAATTCCCCATCAAAAACAGAATGAATCTCGTATCAGCCATTTATATGGAATGGGCAAAAGTAGATTTACAGTTCATATGGAAAATACAATCTAAACTAATAAAAGTAAAATATTAAAATTAACCGTTACTTCGGGACGGGGTAAGCCACACCCACCAGCCAATCAGAGCGACTGTATGCAAAATAGTCCAGTCAAGATGGCGGAGATGGAAGCCGGGAAGAAGCCACAGACTGCAGCCTCTGCCGCAAATAGAGGCGGAGCCGAGGAATGGAGCAGCCAGCCAGCCCGGGGGCTGCGATGGGCTTGAGTGGGTCCCGGGGCACACGCACGGAGGCCGGTAAGCCTCGGAGCGACCCACCCAGGCCCATCGTAGCGGGGGCAGGACCAGCCTGCCAGCCCAGG
>PVJC01016496.1:0-33699 GCA_004026665.1 Murina feae | reverse complement strand
AAAAGTTTATTCTGCTAGTGTTAAGGGTCATCCCCTCCTCACACCAAACTTCCAAGGAGCCTCCTGAGTCTTTGACATACACAACTGACTTGTGTTTTGTTGTTTTTCACGTTTACATAAATATGTAATTGCTACATCAAACCTTTTGTCCTTTCCAAATGCATTCTCATCCCTAAATCTCCCTCTGCAGACATTTTTAGAATTGCCAGTGAGGCCAGATTAAGCAATTTCCTTGACAGAAAAGACCTAATACACAAACTCTACTTTATTGGCCTGGAATCCCGAAAGGACAAGTTCCTGTGTGGTAGTTATTTGCCTATACCTCTGTCTTCCCTGCTAGCCCATGCACTCCTTGAAGGTAGACACCAACCTGGGCCTTTTGGGGGTCTTCCATGATATTTGGCATGATGCTATGCACATAGTAGGAATTCGGTATATTACTCACTGAGTTCAGTCGAATTAGCAAAAGCACAGGCTCTTGCCAAAAGTATTAGCAAATGCATGTTTGAAGAAAATTAACTGACAATTAAGATAAAACGTCAGTATTCACATGGATTTTGGCTGAGCAGATGCATTTCCTTACTGGTGAACATAAGGCTTTGCAGACCAATGAATCTGGTAACCCACCACTCCTTGCCAGGGAGGCATGGTATGGATGGAGGGGAAAGAGTGTGGGCTGACTGCAGATTTTGGCAAGTGGTAAGAACTTGAATCTTTCCTGCCAGAGTCATAGCTTCTGGTCTGAGTGGCAGGAGGTATGAGAGAGAAATTGAGAGATCCCAGGATAAAACCTATGGAGGTGTTGAGGCTATTTCTGCCTTGGCTTGAAGTTTGTGAGAAGGCTGCACTGCCCACCCCCTACTGAGTTATTTCTGGCATCTTCTCCGGGCACCCCTTTTCAGAGACCTAGTTCAAGTGATCTCTTAGTGGAGACCTTATGATGTGCAAGCCCTACACAGAGAGCTGGGGATACAAAGATGGACACTCCCTGCCCTTAGGTAACCTCTGTTCCCATCTGAGAAGCAGGATTGAACATGCAACTGGTAAGGGAAAGCCAGCTGTGATACACTCCCTGCCCCAAGAGCCCACCTTTGTGCATGCATATGTGCATGTATGTGCACACACAGATGTGGCACACGGACACAGACACACACATTAGTACTTTCCCACGGGGATGACTTAGAGTAATTGCGGCAGGCTCCACGTTTGGGTGGTGGGACTTACAGATGATTCCAGGCTATGGCAAGGAGCAGGTTACAGAGCAAGGGCTGATACAGAAGAGGGTTTTGCTAGCTGGCCTGGGTGTCATAATCCTAAATTCTTCCCTGAGATGAATTCCTGTGAAATAAACAATCAGAACACACAATCCGTTCAATTATTTATCTGTTCTTTAGTTAAGAAATAATTGCTGAGGATCTATTATGTGCTAGGTACGCGGGATGCCACAAAGGGAGTAAAAACAAAGATAGCATCTACAGGGAAGCAGACATTAATGAAATAATTCCACAAATGTAAAATTGCCACAGTGACAAGGGCTACACTCCTTGGTGCTGTGAGGGATAATAATAGGGACATTTGAGCTGCCAGGGAAGCCTTTCCTTAACTTACTTGTTTTGCTCACAAAATGCTTTTGGGAACCTGGGGTGGGAAGAGAGGGTGTGCCCTCTATTTTATGTCTCCCAAGGTCAACCTTTGCCTCAGAACGTGAATGCATACACATAATGTAAATAGACTGAGTATGTCTTTCTATCTCTTTTCTATTGGTTTGTTTTCAATTGGTTTGCACACCTTTTGAACTATTTTTAATGTAACCATGTTTACTCATCATCTCAAGAGATACGGGGAATGCAGTTTCTTCAGCCCCTCACCAGACATGGGAGGATGTTCTCAATGAGCTAGAAAACAGAACTGAGTGATGTATCACAAAACTTAGCCTGTGTGTTGAATGATCCTCTATTGAACTGAGTTATATTAAAATAGAATGCACCGGAAGCATCCTGGTGTATGGAACGAACAAGGTTTGGAATGCAAGAGGCTCTCCGTTTTTCTAACGAGGTCTTCGGTAATTTATGTATCTCCCCTGAGCCTCAGTGACTCCATCTGCAAGATGGGGATTGCAGCAGCAGCTTCCTCTGGGTTTTTGTGTGAGGACTAAGATGGTTTTTGAAGACTCTAGGACAGTGCCAATGCGCTCAGTAAACATTTGTTTCCTTCCCCACATTCAGATTCTTGGGTCCTTTGATCATAGGTATGTCTACCTGCTAATTTCAAAGGTTTTTTTGTTTTATTTTGTTTTGTTTTTTTAACCATAGAAAGGGGGATTGAGGGAGAAGTTCAAAAGGAATTTCCATCTTGATCTAGGAAAAATCAGATGCTTATACGCCAGCTTATAAGAAGATTCCATAGAAAAGAGATGGAAGATGAATGTACAATAAAATGACTCAAAACATGAGCAGACTCTGCGTATGTTATGCACAGATGAGTTAATTGTTTTGCCTTAAATATATTTCCTGAAGAACAGAAGCCCGATCACAGCACATATCGTTATGTATTTTAGACAAACAGCACTTTGAATCAAATTATAGTACATGCATAAAATATTAAAATAAGACATTTATAACAAATCTTTCTAACTTAGTGCTCAGCTCTAAAATAGATTTATATTCAGATAAGCAATAGGTGCGATAAATGTGGTACAGATACCACAATTTAAATTGCAAATCACAGGGCATCATGGGTAAAGGGAATGCAGACTTGAGGTACTCAGGGAAAAGATCCAGCTATGCAGTATTTTTAGGTCTGCTGCCTGATTTCGTCTTGCAATGTCTGTATCTGGCCTGGACTCTACATTTGACAAATTCCAGTATTTTCTCTCTAATACAGTTTCTTTACATTCCTGGCTTAAGTGATCTAATTTAACCCTTCATTTATTGTTCTTTTATTTATTGTTGAACTGTTTCCACTAAACAGTTCCCCAGAGTCTTCAATTATTTAAGTTACTGGGGAGATTTTGGAACGTAGTGTTTTTTAGTTAACAACACAGGCAGGTGAAATGGGGAACGATACCCTTGCATGTGCTAGAGTGCTTTCTATTTTGCCAGAACACCTTGTACTTTAAAAAAATATGTTTTTATTGATTTTTTAAAGAGATGGGAAGGGAGAAGGAGAGGGAAAGGGAGAGGGAGAGGGAGAGGGAGAGGGAGAGGGAAGAGGGAGAGGAAAGAGGGAGAGGGAGAGAGAGAGAGAGAGAGAGAGAGAGAGAGAGAGACTTCAATGTGAGAGAGTCATATCCACCAGTTGCCTCCTGCACTCCCCCTGCTGGGAATCCAGCCGACAACCCAGGCATTGCCCTGACTGGGAATTAAATCAGAGACCTCTTGGTGCATGGGACAATGATCAACCGAGCCACACCAGCCAGGACTAATTTGTACTTTTATCCTCCCTCATGATTTGTTAGGTAATGTATGGGGAATGTGTCATTCATTTGTCTCCAGGAATGATTCCTATCTGAGAATATTAAACTTGATTCATTTATTTGGAAGAACTTTGAGGTTATTGAGTTGAATGTCTACATAGCTGAATGTTTCCTGACTAGCAGGCCTTCTAGAATTCGGGATTCCCTGCATATCAGAAGCCCTCAGAAAAACCCTAAGGAATGAAGTTGAGCCTTAGGACTCTCATGGTATCTAGTTGTGGTTGGGGAATCCTTAGGTCCCAGCATCACTGAATGCAGGAGAACAACTCCACTGGACAACAACTCTCTTCAAGGCTGGAAGCCTGTGAACAGAAAGCAGGAGGGGCTTCACAAAAGATCAGTGACAGTATTTCTGGATGCTGATCACTAAGGAAATCTGTTTTAGCCAATATTTTTCTTGGAGCTTTTGAATTGAAATGTCTTTCCTAAGCAAGAAGTAGCTTTACTTGGAAAACTCTCTTCTTTACCTGATCTGTATGCTGGAATTTTCTCTTCCCAGTCAGTATCTGCAATTTCATCTCAGAGAATGCCTGTATGGCCATATTTCATTTTTTGTAATGTATTGTATAGAGTTTTTAGTGGTTAGGCTTCTAGTGGAATGAACTCACCTTCCTCTTTACCATTCTGCTTAGCATCATTATTTCCAAAACTTAAAAAAAAAAGTTGCTGCATTGAAAATAATAAAGTAAATGCCTTCATATTTGATATTTTATGTGCAAGATTCAGTCATACTTCATGTTAGCCAACAAGGCCAGAGAGAAAGAAAAACCTGCTATATTCCTGTTGTAAAGTTGTAGCCACCAAAATATATCTGTCAGTGCTTACCTCCACGCAGGTAAGTACAGTTAGAACAGTTCTTAGGAAGAAATTAAGTACGTGTAATTAAATACATGTGTACAGATTATTCCTGGATCTAAAATACCAGTATGGGTTCCCAATAGTCTGATTTAATAAGAGCCAAGTACAGCCTTAAGATGGAGAGGTAAAAAGTTAGACTAGTGCCATCCATTACAATAGCCACTGGTCACATGTGGCTGCTGAGCCCCTGAAATGCAGCTAATCTTACATGAAAAGAACTGTAAATATAAAACACATACCAGATGTTG
Organism: Murina feae; assembly: GCA_004026665.1. Lineage (NCBI taxonomy): Eukaryota > Metazoa > Chordata > Mammalia > Chiroptera > Vespertilionidae > Murina > Murina feae. The sequence continues at coordinate 29,118 of PVJC01016496.1, read as the reverse complement.
ACTTATTGCCCCTCCAAAAAGTAAAATATCTCGTTGTGTTTTCTATTGATTGTCAAAATGGTAATATTTAAATATATTGGGTTAAATGAAATACACTATTAAGATCAATTTCCCATGTTTACTTTTCTTTAAAATGTGGCTATTAGAAAAATTTAAAAATTATATATGTGGCTCCCATTATACTTCTTTTGGACAGTACTGAGCAAGATTGATGCCATGTAATATTGTAACTAATCCACTTAAAAGACTTTGGTTTCATACAATTCCCTTTATTCTTTATAGCATCCCTAAAACCCATTGTAAATGGAATCCTGTTTTAAGTATGCTAGAATATCTTTCTGGCTAAAGTAACCCCATGGTGAGAACTGCCATATTATGAGTAATCACTCCTTACTATATCTATTTAATAGGTTTGGATTTCAAAGGTTTTTCTTAAAGCAAAGTTCACCAATTTTATCATTTGCTTTTCAACATGATCATTTTTTTTTTTTTTGTCTCTGAGTGAAGAGTCTGTGGCTTTTCATGAGATAAATTTTTCTTGTTTACCCATCTTGCTTGGACTCAAGTTAAACTGCCTGAGCTCAGCACTAGTATTTGCTAGTGACCTTTAGCACATCCATCTTGCTGAGCTAAAATTTTCTCATCTGTGAAATGGAGCAATAACTCATAGCTCACAGGGGAGTAAAGAGCATTCTATGAAATGACCACTATACTGGGCACATGGACACAGTGAAGTGAGTTCCCATTCACTCCCTTATGTTTTATGAATGTATGGGGCCCACATTTCTAGTCTATAATGCTGATCACTGATTCCTACCCTCACTCCCCCCGCCCCCCCCAAGAAAGGCTATTTTTAGAAGCACTGTGACTGAAGCACTGATAAGCTCAGGACACTTGTGAAGAGAATCATACATATGCTGTTGGCCTCTGTGTCTTTGCATTTGCTCTTCCTTTTGCCCAAATTACCCTCCTTTCCCCATTGTTCCCTTTCCCCATTGTCTTGTCCATCTCTCCATGTGCAGCTGGAGTGCTGCCTCTTACTCCAGACAGCACTGATTTATCAACATTGCACATTTTATTGCCAATACAAGTCAGTTTATATCAAGTAGCAAATATTTACCTGGTGTTTAAAATTCCAAGACTTATTTTCCAGTGATTTCAAGCATATTCTTTGGTTTCATCCACTGTATTTTGAAGGTATACCCATTCCACAGCTTTCATTCATGCCATGTAATATTGTAACTAATCCACTTAAAAGACTTTGGTTTCCTATAACTCCCTTTATTCTTCATAGCATACCCAAATAATACTTACTGATTGACCAATTAAAGCTTTGTGAATAGAAAACCTTTTAAAGCAAGAATGTTCATTATAGGGTGTAACCTAACAAGATATACCATATATCATCTTTATAGATCTCTATGCTAAGTAATTGGTACACATACCAATATTTAAGACTGTCTTATTTAATTGCTAGTTCTAGGAGATACCTGAGGTACTGAAATGATGACTTAAATAAGTAACTGATTCAAGATCCTTTTGAGATTTTATTTATACTAGTATATATATTTCTAAATATATATGTGTAGATAGATGTAATCATATTCCTAAAATGCAGCTTCTATTTGCAGTCCTTTCTCAGTAAGGCAGTGGGACATTTTTGGTGCTTTTAAGTGAGCCTAGCAATGTTGAATATGACATTCATGTCATTAAAAATAGTTAGCTGTTCTTGGCTACATTCACAAAGAAGTCCCCTAATGCTTCCTTTAATTGGCAGGATCTACACGTGGTCTCTATTTTGCAAATGTGCTCTGCACCGTGCGGCTGGAGCTGTGTATGTCTGCTTATGTTCTCTGTAGGTGACACTGTACCCTAATCAGACAATTGGTGTATTGTACTAGGACATACTATATGCAGACAATGCCTCACCTACCACTCCCCCCTCTATTTTTTTTAAACCCTGAAATATGGTTGATATGGTCCATTGCAAAAATGAACCTATATTGGAAATGGCAAAATTGTAATGTAAAATATAACGGGGTCAGTGGGGTGTGCTGTTTTTTGCATATATTTTTTCTCCCCTGACCCATGCCATCCCCCTGCATACAGGGAAAAAAGCTTCATCTCACACAGAAATGTGATGTCCTTTACTGCCAGAGGCTGTTGCTGTTTTAAATGAGGAAAAAGCACAATGCATGAAGAAGGAAAATTAAAGCATATTCATTTTGGAAATTAGATATGGTGTCAGGAGACTCTCAGAAAATAGCCCCATTTGAATGGAACCCCACACTACAAGACAGTTCACTGAACTTTTGACCACTATTTATGCTGTGGAAGCTTTTGAAATAGAGAAGAGAGCAAAACATTTTATAGCTGCTTAGTAGCTGAGTTCACTTTTCTTCCTTTCTTTTTTCCCCACCAGGCATTTGTCTATCCCTTCAGTGTATATAAGATATGCAAACACCGTGTAGTTTATTGGCAGGCCTTTGTGTTAATGTTTCCAGGTTGGTTCCAAAATACACAGCTACTGCTTGAGAGAATCTCCCAGCCAACCCCGTGACCTTCCTTACCCTCCACAGCGCAGTCTGCCATCTGCCTGAGGCTGGTCTGGAATGGCTAGCCCCAGCCAGGGTCACACAGGCCTTGGGAGTAACAGTGACCTCTACAGAGGTCATTCTGCAAATGTAAAGAGAATATACTTTTCAAATTCCCGTGGATTCCTTATGAACATTGGACAGGGGTGGGGGAGATGATGACAAATGCACTTTGTCTAATTTTTCCCTTTCTATTATTTGGAAGGATAGTTCTCAATCGGTGATCATCCCTGTTCTGCTTCATTGCTTCCCTCCTGCAGAGCCCATCACACCAGGCAGGTTAAGTGGGATTCAAGGGCCCTCCAGGAAGGACAGCCTGGATTTTTGATTCAGCGCTGAATTAGGAAGCACCTGCACAAATGCAGTAAGGGAAGAGTTAATCATGAATGGAGGGTGGGGTCAGTCAGAGGTGGAAAAAGAAATCCAATTTGTATTTGATAGTAGTGTAAAACATGCTTTAACTTTTATGCAGATACGAAACATGGAGCTAAATATTACAAATTACAGGTTGTGAGTCTTTGTCAGCTTTATTATTGTTATTACTATTAATGCAATGATATCAAACCTAAGGGGTCACTGTGTTTGTTTAATTTATTTTCTGAGAAAGCTTAGCATTTCATTTCCAAGTGAGGACCTTTTCATTGGCCTCTTGGTGGCTTGCCCACACTGGCACAGATTGGGCCCGCCTCTTGGGATCTGAGAGCTCCTAGCAGGCTCTCTTTCTAATCATAACCAGGCTTGATTCTCACTCCACTCCTTAGTCAACCAAGGGGTCTCACTCCCATCAGGAGGTGATACAATGCAGAGGTTTTAATGGGGACTCTAGGTGGTGTGAGAATGGGATGCTGAGAAAAGATTCAACAATGGAATCATTTTGTGCCGCAGAGGGCTGAAGTGTGTGTGAATGCTGACCTTCTGCGAATGTCCTTAGTTTGGGAAATAGAGATAATCTGTCCTCACCGTGACTCTTCACAGATTCACATTAGGGAAAACATCAACATGGGGACATGTTGCTAACTTCTTCTGCCTATGCTCTGTGGTTTAAACTTGAGAGAGAGGGCAGGGGAGACCATCACTCCCCCTCAACCCCGCCCCCTCCCCCTGCCAGCATTATTCATTAGAAGATTTTTTTTTCTTCTTTTGATGGGAGACTTCACTCACTAGCCAGTGGCAACCCTTATGTCAAGCCTTTACAACTGCACTAATACATCTCGAACCACTGGAAAGGAGGTGGGATAGTGCTATAAGGGCCGCTCAGAAGGGAGGAGATAGTGCAGGTCTTCTCAGGGCAAGACCTCCTCCTGACCATCTAAGCTCTGCCAGGTCTGGGAGGTTGCGATCTGTTGCTGACCTCAGACCACAGGCTGAGAGAAACCTGAGAAGTGCTTTAATCAAAATCGTGGCCTCCTTTGTTTGCTGTTCTCCCTGAGGCTTTTTGGCACTGCCAGTAGCCACGTTGCTTTTGCTCTGGTTTTTGAGAGGAAAGTCCCAGGGAGCCCTTGGGCATTGCTTAGTGCTCTATGCCCACACTACCCACCACCTCCAGTTCAGAGCCCCATAAATGGGACAGAGATAGGATGAAGGGGAAGCCAGGCAGGTGAGGTCATGCTATTGGCAAAAAAAAAACAAAAACCCACAACAACAAAAAAAAAAAAACAGACACCAGTACTTTACAGTTTGGTGCTAGAGGTAGAGGTGAGGAGGGGATGGGAGTAATGGCCTGGGCTTGGGAAATTCACCAGCTCTCCCAGGCTGCTTCACGCCCCCCCCCCCCCCCCCCCCCCCCCCCCCCCCCCCCCCCCCCCCCCCCCCCCCCCGCCCCACCCACCTTCCCTACCTCCAAGGACTTTGCTGAAGTTGAGTCCTGGACTCAAATATCCTGTATTTGTCTCTTCACTCCTGCCTTGACAGCAGATTATCCCTATAATATCACACTATTTGTGGTGGCCCATGGTTCTCCTGCCATTGTGGTGCCTGATGGGGATGGATATTTTAAATGATGAAGAAAAATGGTCAACAATTGAATCCAGCAATATTAGCTATGATGAATTTTTCCTCTCTTTGTAAGGCCTATGAAAGAGAATGAGGAGACAAGCTAGGCAGGATTTCTATTTTGCCTACTATAAATAGACCTATTGTAGCTAACATTAATGATTGCATTAGTATAGGAATTTCAAGTCAGAGTTAAGTCTGAACATCACATTATGTTGACAGGGTTTAAATGTAAATCCATCTCAAAGGAAAGTTCCCATGTGGTGCAGTGTGGTTGAAGACCTTGTTGCATGCTGAGGTGTTTTCTGGGTCATAAAAGACTTTGCTGGTAGTTTCTTGGTTTTTCTGTTATTCTTATGGTAGTCCATGAAATATGGCTTTTAAAAAATAGTTTAGCCATTCCTTTCTTTATACAGTTGGGTTTGGGTAAAGGTTTCAAGACTGGTGGGTTGGTGGGAAGAAACTTGGTGTAATAAAGAGAGGGGCAAATGAAGGTCCAAAACCCAATGCCACTTCATTGACTTCAAGATATTGGACAGGTCAGACACTCCTGATCTCAATTATCTCATAAAGGAAATGGGGTCATAATCTCTACTATTTAGCACTGTTACAAGGATTGAAAGCAATACTGCATAATATTTACTCAACAAAGAAAGTATTATTATCATTACAATAAGAGATCTTAGAGCTACAAGAGGCTGTTAAGGTAGATTAGTTCAGCACCTTCTTCCATCTTACAGAAAAAGAAACTAAGTTTTAGAGAAGGAAAGCAATTTGTTAAGCAGTATGCAAATGGTCTCAGCTTGACTTGGTTCACATTCTCTTGATGCCCAGACTAATAGACCGTCTTAGTCCGTTTGGACTGCTATAATAGAAATACCATAGAGAGGCCACAACAAACATTTGCATCTCACATTTCTGGAGGCTGCAAGTTCAAGATCAAGGCACTGGCAGATTCTGAGTCTGGTGAGGGCATTCTGCCTGGTTCAGAACATCCAACCTCTCATTGTGCCCTCACATGGTAGAAGGGTCAAGGAAGCTCTCAGGAGTCTCTTTTATAAGGACATGAATCCTATCATGAAAGTTACACTGTCATGATTGAATAAGATCCCAAATGCCCAACTACAAATACGGTCACACTGGGGATTAAGTTTCAACATGTAAATTGGGGTGGGGGTGCAATATTCAGTCCACAACATGGACTTACTTCCTCTTTATTACTTTGTAGGTCTAACTTTTTATGTTGTTGAAGAGGAATGCTAACTACGAATTTTCCTCAAGTGTTTATATATTTCTTTTCCTGGTTGGGTTTTTCCAATAAATTCTTTCAGGTCTTGAACCTTGGGTATCACCCGCTTTTCTAATGCCGTTGTCCTTTTTGGCCTAGAACTTTGATTCCCTTCAGCTTCATTACTTGTCCACTGATTCTTTCTTGTCTCAGCCTGGTTTCTCCACAGAGAATGAATTTATTAATGGCAGGGGCCATGCTATACATTTTATTTAACTTAGTAATTCCAGGAGTTTTGTTTTTCTTTCTTTCTCCCTTTTTATTTTCTTCTTTCTAATAAGGGATGGATATACATCTGTGAACATTTTAGTTTGCCAAGAACTTTAAACAGGCTCCTTTTATCTATTACCATCATTTCATGAACAAAAAGTTCTTTGAATTCCATGAAATAGAAACAACATGATATTAGACTTAAGAGCTTTATTCAAAAAAGAAGTATCAGCAGAAGGTTGTGGGCACTGTCCATGTGCAGTTAGTTCACTTAACAATTTGTCACAGATAAGCAGAGGCCCATACATGGGTAAATGGGACTCATTTGTCCAAGGGGCAGGAGATGGGTAGCAATGTAAATTGGACTACCTTAACGTAAGATGGAGACAACAGTGTGGAGCTGATTCCACAGGGCTGTTATGAGGTTCAAACAAAACCATGTTCTTTAGACAGTCTGTGCAAATATAGTGGATTATGATTTTCATCTCAGTAATCACTTCTTAAACATTATATATAATGGTATACATACCAGTATGGAAGAGCTCTATAGGAGAGTTATACCCTTGTACTGAGAAAAACAATGGGAATGACAGTAACCATGGCTTCTAGTCACAGTCTAGTGAACACAAAGGACTTTGGGGGTACAGTGGAAGAAATGATCATGGCCATTTTACTGACAGAGTTCACATGAACAACACCACCCTCTCATCCCACTATTTGCACTGACACTACCACCAAAGTTCTTAGACCTAATACTGGACATTTGCTCACAAAGAACTTCTGATCAATTGATTGTCTAAAATATGTGGGATAGCTCCCCAGAATGGAGTCTTGCTGGCAAGGCAGTGATGCTAGAAACTGAGTAATGTAGAGCTGTGTACAATGATTAAAAAAAACACACACCCTACCTGTCATTCATTGTTACCATATGCATGATTCCTAAACAAACATTGAGCCATGTTCTTATCTAGCCTCCAGATGTCTGCATGTGTGATAATCATGAGAACACACACATGTTTCAGGCCACTGAAGCTGGGCAAATATCATGCTGAGACATTATTGTAGGTGAGAAAACTCAGGTTCAAAGAAGCTGTGAAACTGGTCCCATAACACATGGCAAATAACTTGGAAGGCCAAAGTTTTAGATGAATCTGTTTGACTCCCACAATCATGGTCTTCCCAACAGACAGTCATATATGTATAAGAGTTATATGTCTTAATTAGTGGAACAAGTAATGATAATCTGGAAAAATGAACTGCTTTTTCTCTCTTCCCCCAAATGACATGCCTTTTAACTTTTCCTGGACAAGTTCTCTAACTCTAGTTATAGTTGAATTGCTTTTTTTCCGACATCCAGAGGCAGATACTAATTTGGGGGGCAAATAGTTCAGGTGCTGTGGGGTCTAAGTAACCTGTTTTCTCAGATATCAGACCAATCAATCTACCCAGTTATTTATGAGAGTAATTACTGTGTTTTCACTCAGTCCCTTTCTAGTCTTTGGCCCATTGTTTACCTCAGAGAGGACCAAAGAATGAATTCAAGTTATAGACTGACATTACAATGAGATTGCCGATAGAAATCAATGACTTGTCCCATGACAAGCTAAAGGTTTATGAGGCAGCCTAATGGTGTCCTTATATCTTTGCCTAACTCATTGTACTGCCATTCAAGCAGATTATACAATTTTCCTGTTATAAAGGGGGTGTAGTCAGGGCAAAAAGGAGTCTAATTGAGTTTAATAAAACTGGAAATGATAGCACAGAAGCCTTGAATAGAAAATAATATTACAAATAGGATATTTTGATAAAAGTAGGCTTGGTTGTTCGTTAAAGTTGATATTTATATCCACATTTATTGACCTTAGACAGGGAATATAATGTAGAAAGAGCAGATAGACGTCAAATAACTCACCTTTTCAGCAGTGGGAGCCTAGATCTTGGTGGAATTGAAGAGAGTTACACCCAATGAAGTGAAATATAATTTCATCCAATTTGTAATTTGATTATTTGGGTAAAGTGGCTGAAAAATATACCCTTCTTCAAACAAAGCAGCAAAACCATAATAGAGACAATGGAATTGCAGAAGATAAACATAGTTCTAATGCTGTACTATCTGATATGATACCCACTGGACCCATGTGGCTATTGATTTCTTAAAATGTGTAGTTTGAAATGAGATGTGCTTTAATTGTAACATACACACCAACTTTCCAAAACATTGTATAAAGAAAATAATGCAAGAGATCTCATTAATAGTTTTGATATTGTTTCTATGTTGAAATGATAATATGTTGGATGTATTGGGTTAAATAAAATATGAAATTAATTTCACCCTTTTTATACTTCTAAGAATAACAATACTACATAAAATTACATACATGGCTTGCATTATATTTTTATTGGTCAGAAGTGGTGTAATGCAATACCTACATGCTATCATCAGAGTCAAATTCAATAATTTGGCCTTATTTAAATCAGAATGTCAATATACATTCTGCTCACGTGGGATATGGATTTACATCTGTGAATGCGCTATGCATCTACACACACATCCATATTCATGCATGTGGGCAAAATCCCATCACCTTCGGAATGAGAGAAATCATCCCAATAAATCCTAAGTTGTTGTTTTCGCACATAGAAATGATGTTTTCCTACATCTCTTTGTTTTAATAAAACACCCAATCCCAAAGAGCAGGGTTTAAAATAAGCTACTGGAACAATTTATTCTTTCCTCTCCGTGGATTAGAGAGGTGGTACTTGGAACAGCTTGTTAAAGAGAAGAGCTTGGCCCCTGCCCTTGCTCTGTGTTTAATGATCCTCTCTTCATGTGCCACCTCTCTAATCTGCAGAGAGATAGGTACAAATTGTATCTATAATGTTATATTACTTAACGGTATAATGTATGATAAATCATAGAATTGCATCCCTACCTTGTAATTGGTGAGATGTGTTGCATGAGAGATCCCCTAATTCAATAGAGAGTGGTTGCTCTAATGCATAACTGCCTTTCTGGATCAAACCAATTCAGCCCACAAGTGATGAGGGTTGAGTTAAAGCTTTTTTAATTATAAAAAAAAGCAAAAATATGACTTAGAATGGCTTTATAGGCCCCTGGATTCAAACAACTGCTTAATAATCCTCTACTTGAATGAAGCCTCAATTTTCCCTTTTTCTGGAGGAGGTGAGATGAACCATCTGTAGAAAATGGTTATTCAAGGGGACAGTCATGATTAGGTGAATTCATGTTCTCAGGGGTGATTGTCCCAACTTTTGATATGTTGCCTTTAACTGGTATGTTTATTATGTTTGCAAAATGTTGTACTGTTACTCTTACCCTACACCCATGTGTTATTCTCAACACTTTCTGTTTCTGTTAAATCCATTCCTTTTACAAATACAACGCTCTTTCTGATTCTTCAAGAGTTTTTTCACAGTATTTTGTCTCCTCTTCTATTTCCTTAAACTTCTGGGCTTTTATTTTTGGCACTGCCAATTTGGGAGGCCTCTTTCCCTAACTTCTGACCTTTTTTAACTTCCCAAGTCTTACTGGCAAAACAACCGGATCAGAACATGGATCGCTGCAGAAAGGTGGCAGGCTGGTGACTGCATTCCATTCCTCAGGATGTGCGGAAAGTTTCTGAGCAAACCACACACACATAGAAATGAGTAGGGACAGTGAAGCCTAGAACGTAATTGTAACTAGTCTCGCCTGTGTTCTTGGCCGCCCCAAATTCTCCGGCCAACACTGCAGATAATTTGATCACTGACTGTTCAGAAATTACTTCTGAAGGCAACTGAAGTAAAATTTGACAGGGAAGCTTAATGAAGTCTGATACAGTTGTTATGACTTATACAAATTAGATTGTTCCAGGTGGATGGGGCTATAGACATAGCTCATCTCTCAGGAAGAACTGAGGAAACTTGAGTGAAACAACCAGTACCGGGATCACCAATGCCTTGAAGGAAACCTGTATCTAGAACTTGAGTTTCCCCACCCTCATTCAGCCCTCTTTCCATTCCCGCACACAGGCTGTCTCAGAAAGCTTCTCTTTAAGAGCCGAATTCTATGATGCATTGTTTGGGGCTGAAAAATAGTCGATAGAAGTCACCACATACTTGTCACTTCTAACTTTCCATTCATCAGTAAGTGAATGAATGAGATCGAATAGACTGATTTTTCATTTTTAAATTTTCATATATATTTTCTTAAGAAAGATAAACCAGATTGTGTGGTCTTACCTTAATTTGATCATTTCTCAAGTCTGACTTTCCGAAAAGAGCAGAAGGGCAGCTTTTTGACATGAGTCATTGATTCTGTCCAAACACACCTGGGAGGGCTACCAAAATTTCAGCCTCGCAGAGGCTACTGGAAAAAGCAGTTCATTTAGAGGTGGTGTTCCCTTGTGGTTTTTGATTACATCTGCATTGCTTTTCCTGCACTCCGCTATTTCACATCTTAATAAAGAGAAACAATTCAGTTAGTAAATAATCTATAATACAATTTCCAGAGATTACCCTGCCATTTCTCAACTGCCAGATATATTTTATTTTTACTCTGTATAGAACCATGGAAAACAAGGTTGCAAAATGATGCCAGCTTATGCCTTTCAGCTGGGAGATGTCAATAGCCCTTGATTTTGTTGTTGCTGTCACTAATTTCTGCAAGTTCACCAAAAATGTCATTAAAAAACAAATTGCATATATATATATATATATTTGATATTTTACAGAGAGGAAAGGAGAGGAATAGAGAGTTAGAAACATCGATGAGAGAGAAACATCAATCAGCTGCCTCCTGCACACCTCCCACTGGGGATGTGCCCGCAACCAAAGTGTATGCCCTTGACCGGAATCGAACCTGGGACCCTTCAGTCCGCAGGCTGATGCTCTATCCACTGAGCCAAACCGGTCAGGGGCAAAAAAACAAATTGCTTTTAAGCATCCCATCGTTACTCACCCAATATTTTTAGGAGGCTTAGGAATCTATTCGCCATCGTTGTTGTAATCACCTTTCATCACTAATGTTCAGGCCCTGGGAGGAGCCTACTGAGATGCCAGCCACCTTTTCTTTTTCTCTCAGCTTTTTTTCCCCCTCCTTGTGTTTTCGTGCTGACATTTTTACTACAAAGTTGCATTTTCATCTATTACAATGGCATCTTGTTCTTAAAGCAAACAAACACAAGTCAATTTGTTTTGAAAATCTGTGGGTTGATGACAAAGCCATAAGAATTTCAGATAAATGTCAGCACTAGTGTCAGGAGAGCTGGTGTTTCTTTTATGAAAATGGAATTTGGTGCCCTGTGGACTGACAGCCAACATATGTCCTCCTGGTGCTATGTCTTTTTTTGTGGCCTCCGTCTTCCTCTTTCACTGAGAGCCCACTGATGGTATCGAAAGATCGATGCTTCTTGGCAGGGAATGTGTCCCTTAACCTTTTTCCTAGAAACTAAAACAGTATATGAGTCCCACCCAAGAGGGGAACTCTAAGATAAACGGCAAAGGAAGCAAAGGGTTATATTATAATTCACCTAGAAAAGAGCATTTTCACTAATCAGTACCCATATCATACATTTGTAAAAATGACTGCCTGACAGGTGAAAAATCTGTGTTTTTTGACAGCTTACATTTAGTCTTAAATCAATCCAACACAATAGTTCCTTTTTTTGCTTTACACAAACTCTCTTTCACCTTTTGATAAACTGTACCCTTGTGAGCCGTAGTGTTTCAGATTCCTACCCTTTTCTGTGTTGCAGCAATATTTTGAGGGCAATGTAAAGCAGATTCATTTGGCAGCATGTTTTTATATGCATATCAGTGCAAAGGTAGGATTTCATGATTTGGAGGATTAAAGGCTCTGTCCGAAACTTTGTAACGCGCTGTGAAATACTTGCAGTTCAAATTAGACTCCTGACCTGCTGAGGTTTCTCGGAGGTATTATATTTTAACCTGGTGCATGGAGCACAATAGTGATAAATCTTGAAGCAGATTAAGTAATTTCCCCATAGTGGTGCATCTATTGGAGTTTCAAATAACCCAGCATTGGGATTCCAAGTCTGGATTCATTTGGATATTCCAGACCGTAGCTCCTATGTGTAAAAAAAGTTTCTGGCAGGGCAGCATCATGCACTTTGACGCCCTTGTAAAAGTATAAATGGATGCCCTATTGAGCCGAGTGAATGCTAATTATTTTGCCACTCCTGAATCCTTAAAACTAAAATAAAAGAAAGACAGAGAAGAAAAGATGGCCCATTTGCATGCTTACAATATGCTGAAGATTGGAAGAAACAGAAGTGTGAGACGTTATGACATGCTCAGGTCTCAGGATGCCATTGGGGATTTGATTTACTTTTTAAATTTGCTTGGAGATGTTCATGTTTGGCCTAGGCACTTTTGGCTAGAAAAATCTCGGAGGCTCACCTCAGATCGCATGCATGAGCATCAGTACCCCAGGTCAGCCCGAAAAGTGTGTGCAAGGCTCAAACCTGGGACTTGTAATGGTAGTGCCACTCCAAGGGAGCCATGCTGAATTCAACACCTTGCCAGGGGAGACGGTTTTCATGGGTCTTCTCAGTGCCAACTCCTTCGTGAGGTAAAGGTCAGATCTACATAGTGAAACAAAAGCAGGGCTAGGGCAGGGAGAACGGGCCATTGTTTAATCCAGGAGATCAACAAACTTTAGAGGTTTGATTGAAAACTCATATGCTTCTCTGGGAATGAGTATCTAATTAGTATGGGAAAATAACAGATCCTCTCATTGAACATATTTTTAAAAAGCAGAAACTATGGGCTCAATCAGAACACTATATGGCTCACTCATTTCTCTACTCCTTTGAGGAAAAGAGCTAAGGACAACCTTGTCATTAAAGGGAGAGAGCACTTGGCAATACCATGCTGACAGCCCATTAAGAAAAATAAACACGCCCTAGCTGATTTGGCTCAGTGGATAGAGCATCAGCCTGTAGACTGAAGGGTCCCGGGTTTGATTCCCGTCAAGAGCACATGCCTGGGTTACAGGCTTGATCCCCAATAGAGGGTGTGCAGGAGGCAACCAATCAATGATTCTCTCTCATCATTGATGTTTCTATATCTCTCTTCCTGTCTCATCCTCTCTGAAATCAATAAAAATGTGTTTAAAAAAATAAACAAGAGAAGTATAGCTTGGGAGGTCGAACCTCAAGGAGCTGTAACCGCTTTCTGTTTCCCAGATCAAATGTTATACATTTGATTAGCTCACTCCCTTATTTACTATCCTTAATTACTTTAGAATGCCAAGGAGGAAGTTCCAAGTTGTTACCTCGTTTCACAGGCCTTTTATGACATGGCCTCTGTCAGCTTTCCAATTTTCTCTCCTGAATAGCTCACACTCCATGTTCATACTTTGTTTCTTCGATGCACCCATCTCATGTTCTTGTCTTACCATCTAATATTAAATTCTTCTTTCCAACTCTGTTATCTTCATATGCTTAAATCCATTTCTCTTTCAAATCTCAGCTTAAACATCTCTTTGTTTGCAAACCTTCTCTGATCACTCCCCTCTCTGGTTGCCAGTATCTCTGTACTTCTCCGATTAGAGCACTTATCACAAATCATTAAACAGTCTGTGGTTTGCCAAGTCACTTACCTTATTTGGGACATCATTTTCTTCATGACTGGCATGGAACATTGAACTAAAATGTCATGAAGGTGGCTTCTAGTTTTAGTTATATCAATTTATAATTACATTTTTTATTGGCATATAAGAAATGTAATGGAAATTTCAAAATAGCTATGAGCAAGTGATGCGTTTCTATATTTGATTTAAACTTATGTACATTTAAAATTTGTGATCCTTATTTATACCTAGTTCAGTGGTAAATATCTTCCTCATGATGAATATATTATTGATAAATATCTATACTTGTGATAACTACCTTTCTAATGCTGAGAATGAGTGGTAACCATTAATGCCAGAGAGTAAGAAGAGTTTACACTCTGACTATTTTGGATTTTGTCGGCTTTGTGGACATGCGAAATCAACTATAAAAAAGCCTTTTTTTTTTCTTGAAAAATTGTAGTCCTATCTAAAAGAGAGAATAAAGGCCTAGAAGGAAATGCATTTTCATTCTTTCTCTAGGTAAATGAAATAGTTGCTTTAATGTAATGGACTAAAGATGGGAGGTAGTCAGTATTCCTCTCAACAAGGTTGAACCTTTGGAAGTTGAACCATCAGTAATTAGATGGTGGCCAAGTCCTAGGTCTTTCATTTCATTCCTAAATGAGAAAATGTGGCATATTTCACTGAGTCTACAGATTATTCATCTGAGAAATTAGCTGAGCTGAGGTAATGCTGATGGCAAAGAGAAGCAACAAGATAGATGAGTGTAAAATATGCAGAGAAAAAAAATGTTGAGCTTCTTCTTCTTAGTTTTTGGATGATCCCAAACATAGCAAAATGCACATAACCTGTCAGAGAGAGCCAGTTTGGGGAACCATGATGCAAATCTGCAGACATAGACACCACATTTTCTCCCCAGAGGAGCTGAGAAAAGGCCAAATCTTTATACCTGGAGAATGATCCAATTAAACACCCATGTGAAGCCAGCATGCTGTGTGCCCCAAAACAAAGCTACATGTGCGTTCTTATGTGTCTCTCTGAAGACCCCTCAGCTGCACTCTATAGTCATTGCCTTCACTCCTCCTCTCTCAGAAATGTTACCAACTTTCCAAGTTGTTTTGTCCTTGACTTTTCATTTTATTTTACCTTTTGGGGGAGAGGGGTCTTTTTGTGCTTATTTGAACATATCTGCTCTGTGGCATTGTGCTATTGAAATTAAACACTCTACACCTAGGATTACCTTTCCAATTGACTGTCTTTTGGGATAAGAATTTTTTTCTTAGATCTGCCAATGGCAGTTGCTAGTAAATGATATACTAATTTGAAGCTCTGGATACTTTTATTTTTTAAAATATATTTTTATTGACATTTTACAAAGAGGAAGGGAGAGGGATAGAGAGTTAGAAACATTGATGAGAGAGAAGCATCGATCAGCTGCCTCCTGCATACCCCCCACTGGGGGTGTGCCTGCAACCAAGGTACATGTCCTTGACTGGAATCGAACCTGGGACCCTTGAGTCCGCAGGCCAATGCTCTATCCACTGAGCCAAACCAGTCAGGACAACTCTGGATACTTTTTGATGGGAAAGACAATCGTGAAAGAAAAATGTTTTGATCTAAAACTGAAATTTAGACAAAGGATGCGTGGAGGTGTTTGAGTAGACAGTACTTCAACATGGCTCTGTCGGTTGAATAGAAGTGCCGGTTTGCAGCAAGCAGGAGAGGACTCAAGAAAAAAAAAATAAATTAGGCCCACCTCTGCTTATTCAAATACCACCCACAACTTTCTGGAAGAACATATGCAGAGCATATTTGAAAACATTATAAGGCATGCATAAAGTACAATATTAGTCAATTTTATATGCTCAGTTGCATGAAATCTGTGTGTTTAAAAAATATAATAATTTGCATTTCATGGCTTTTGATAACCTCAGGAGTGCACTTGATATTCAGCACATGCCCACAGCACCTCCCAGCTCACCCCATTTTTAACTGAAGACCAATGGTTTCTATTAAGGGATCAGGCAGGGCCTGTGACAAGCCAGTCAATAACTATGTGAGGTTACTTCATTAATGCTATAATGGCTGATAGAGTGAGAGGCAAAAAACAGGTTCCTGACAGCAGCAAATGAAAATGATAGAGATTCCTGAAGCAATGCGCCTTTCCTTTGTCATTGTCTTTTGCTTCGCTTATTCAAAATGTGGCATTTATGTATTCAGTCTTGATGAATGTTGCAGGCTTTAAGTACTTTTTCCATCTCTAATGCAGTGCGGATTGCGCATTGTTCTCTTTTTCTCTCTCCCCCCTTCTCTCTCTCTCTCTCTCTCTCTCTCTCTCTCTCTCTCTCTCTCTCTCTCTCTCTCTCTTTTCCTATAACCTCTGCTGTCAAGGCACTGCAGGCTGAAGGGTTGCAGGCACTGGCTAAATAGCTTTTGTGCTGTAAACGGTGAAGGTGATGGGACAATGCATCATGAGTGCTGGCTGGGTCATAGAGCAAAGAGGGTGGTGGGAGCTGGACCCTGCAGCTCAAGTGGTGCAAGTCCCCCTGGTCCTGCCACTCTCTTGCTTTTATTTGGAAGCCAAGCAGAAATATCCAAGGAAAGTAAAGACATCTCTGTGGAGGTCAGACACGGATACAATTGGGAGAGGAAGGCTCACTGCAAGTGAGTCAGGAAAACAAGTTGCCCCACCAGGGCACTTTGGTTAGCCACATTCAGAACCATACACAGATCTGGTGAGGACATGAGGGCCTGAGTGTTCAGCTTCTGTGGGCTGAAGTTCTCTCCAGGTTCCAGGTGCCTTGATGGATGCAAGCTGTGTTCTCATCCTTGAGAGGACCCTGCATTCTGTTTGAAAGGATCACAAGGAGTACAGGCTGGGAGGTCTCTGTCATCAACAAGGCATCTTAGTGTAGCCACAGTGGGAGGTACAGCATTTCCCTGATGCTACTGGTGCCTCTTTTGAGGAGGGTCACAGTCAGGCAAAGGCTAGACACACAAAGAAGCCAGACTCAGAGCTCTATGGTTCCCATTCCAGTGTGGTTTTGTGTAGCAAAACAGGCCTCATTTACAGCAGCTCTTGCACCTTTGGTGGCATGAGAACTATGAGCCATTTGGGGAAAGGGGATGTGATAAATCATATATCTGAATGTCAACAGCCTTCCCCGGGGACTTGATGTGCTTTGCGGGGTGCTTGGCTTCAGCTAGCGGGACATCAGAACAGCATCAACATAGTGAGAGACAAGGCAGGCAGGAATTAAAAATGTGATGGGACCCTATTCTCTATGGCTTCTCCCCACACAACTTGGGTGGCAGAACATAGCCTCAAATTGCCACCATGTGTTTTAAG
The DNA here is from genome assembly GCA_004026665.1 of Murina feae. Taxonomy (NCBI): domain Eukaryota; kingdom Metazoa; phylum Chordata; class Mammalia; order Chiroptera; family Vespertilionidae; genus Murina; species Murina feae. The sequence continues at coordinate 12,088 of PVJC01016496.1, read as the reverse complement.
AACTGACTCAAATTCTTTGTAAAAGAGCCTGTATGTGAATATAACTAAACAAAAAGCAACCAACCCAAAATTGGATGCAGAATTGTAGTGTGGCTATACAGGTGACTGCCTGGCCTGAAGCTCCTCAGTGGAAGGACTGGCCTTGACTTTTCTGTGGTTCTGTCACAGGATCTAGTAACACCCTTCTATCTTTGCTTACTGCAGAGGGCTGGGGCAGGAGTCTTTTGTCTAATTGAGGCCTGAACTGAGTAATGTTTTGTTCTGGGCAGCCTCAGTTACAAAATTCTACTTCTATTGTGGCTTTTTCTCATTGGTCTTTACCAGTTACTTACATGGTAAGTATTATTATCTATTTTTAGTAAATGCTATGGGCTGAATTGTGCCCCACCCAAATTCATATGTTGAAGTGCTAACCCCTAGTACCTCAGAACGTGACTGTATTTGAAGACAGGGTCTTTCAAAAGAAAATGGAATGATTTGGGTGGACCTTAATCCAAATGACAGTTGTCCTTAGAAGAAGAAATTAGGACACAGACAGGTACAGACTGAAGGTCCTATGAAAACATAGGGAAATGATGGCCATCTACAAGTCAAGGAAAAGGGTGTCAGAAGAAACCAACCCTGCTAACACCTGATCTTAGACTAGCCTCCAGGATTGTGAGAAAACAAATTTCTGTTGTTTCATCCACCAGTCCCTTTCATCTGTCTCCAGTGGTAAGCACATTCAGGAAATGAACATATTCTCTGTGCCCATTTTTTTTTGTTTTTATTGGTAAGTTAGAAGTCTATAAATAACATGTAGAATTACATTATGTAGTTTGAAAAGTACATAAAATTTTCACATTATTGTGCTATTCTAGAACCTACTTTATTTTACTCTGCATTATACTTTTAAAATTTTGATAACTATGAAATTATCTATTCATTTTAACTGCCATATAGTACTCATTTGTATAAATGTATCACCATTACTTTATCCTTCCCTTACTGAAGACATTGGATTATTTCTAATTCATTACAATAATGAAGAGTGCTGCCACAAACATTCTGCCATGTTTTCTGGAGCACCATGTGAGAATTTTTTAGGCCATATTCCAAGAATAGGAAGTAACTGGATCACAGCACATATAAGTTTTCAGCTTAACTATATATTGTCAAATGACTTGCTAAAATCATTACATCAGCTTTTCTTCCTCATAACAGAGTATGAATGCTTCCATTTTTCTGTAATTTTACCAACACTTATTATTGTCAGGATTTGTAATTTTCTCCGAGTCTGATGGGAGTAGTGTCTTTTTAACAACTGTAGTCAAAATGGGCAGAACTTATTGAGTACTTATCAAATGCCAGGTTCTATATTACAGCAGTGCCCCCTTATCCTTAGTTTTAGTTTTTTGTGGTTTCAGTGACCCCACAGTCAACCATGGTCCAAAAATTTGAAATGGAAAATGCCAGAAGAAAATATTTCACAAGGTTTAACTCCGTGTGCTGTTCTGAGTAGCATAATGAAATCGCATGCCGTCCTGCCTGTCACCTCTGTCCAGGGTGTCCATGCTGTATACACTACTAGTCCATTAGTCACTAACTAGCCATCTCAGTTATCAGATCGACTGTCGCAGTATCACAGTACATGTGTTCAAGTCACCTTTATTTTACTTAATAATGTCCCCAAAGCGCAAGATGCTGGCAATTTGGATACACCAAATTGAGCAGCCATAAACTGCTTCCTTTAAGTAAAAAGGTGAATACAGCACAATAAGATACTTAGAGAAAGAGCACATTCACTTAAGTTTTAACATAGAATCTGGTTATAATTATTCTACTTAATTATTAGTTATTGCTGTTAATTTCTTACTGTATCTGCTTTATAAATTAAACTTTACTATAGGTGTGTATATATAAGAAAAAGAGTAAGTATAGGGTTCAGCATTATTTGTGGTTTCAGGCATCCACAGGGGGTCTTGGAAAATATCCCCCACCTGCTTATAAGGGGGTCGCTACAGCATTTGTTTTACATCTTATTTAATCTTTACAATTATTTTATGAAGTTGGCACAGTTACTATCATCTGTATTTTGCAGATAAGGAAACTGAAGTTTAGAAAGATTAAGTAACTTGCTTAAGGCCAGACAACTACCAAGTGATTAACTAAGGATTAGAATATATCTGATTCTAAAGCCCATTGCATTAGTGCGAGTTTCCTCAAAATCATACCCTGAGATAAGGGTCTGGGTGCAGGTAGTTTGCTTGACAGTCGATCCCAGGAAACACACATGAGATTAGGGGAGAGTCACACAACTCTAGAGGAGTCCGTACAGGGTGAGCAGATTACAACTGTGAGGAATTGGGGCTCCTTCTTTTGGGGAGCCCTCTGAGGGATCCTTAGAATTATGTCACCTAGTTATGGCAAATCTGGGGGTATTCGTTGCCATACCCATTCCTTCTTTAGTGGTTGAGTTTTAGACTGCTCTGCATAAGGACTGACCAAGCTCTCCCAGGCCAGACAAACCCCTCAGTCAGAGAGACAGAGAGATGTGGGCAGAGAATATCCATGACGGCTGCAAGGGGAACACAGAACTGGGTCAAATATGTGGGGAGTGGTATCAGGCACCCACCCTGCCTCCAGCCATACTGGCCTCTGCTGAAGCAGGAAAAAAAAATCTCTGCACCAGTTTCTCCCTGACATGACCTACGGAGAAGCAACCACATTTTAATCTCACACTGTGGGCTTGATTTATAATTGATGAGACTTTTCCTACAGAAGTTGATGCACAGTATTGCATTTCACCAAAATTGTCTAACTCGCTCTGTGATGGATATTTTTTTGTCCCATTTATTCTTTCTTGGTTTTAATTACTTTGTATGTGATAACAAGGCTCATCACGTACTTTTGATAAAGTGGGGAAAACGTCAATTTCCTCACTGCCTTCTTGTGAAATATATAAAATAAAACTCATCTCTAACTCTGAAGTGCTTTCTACATTTATAAAGATCCATTTTTCACTCTAAAAAAGCTTCAATAAGGTCATGGCTATATAAATGGCCCACAAATAAAAATTTTACCAGGAATCAGACTGGGAACAATGAAAACAAGGTAGTGTTTAAAAGAAATAGTAATAGTCACTCAGATTTGTATAGTACTTTGGGTTTCAAAGCATTTCCCTGTTATTTCACCAGAACTGCTTAATAAGAAAGTAATGTGTGCTGGAATCTCATTATTCCTTTTTATAGATGAAAAACAAAGGCTCAGAATGTGAAAGGCTTTGCCCCGGTTACCCAGTGAATTGGTGGCTATGGTTGAACTTGAGCTCTGGGCTGCTGAAACCCAATCCTATACTTGTTCAACCACATCAGAGTTTTAAAATATATGGTTTACAGACAACCTGCATTAAAATTGCTGGTTTACATTTTAAATGGTCAAGTCCTGGGTCTTACCCGCAGGCATAGGCATCTGGTAACAGTGCCTGTATACCCATATACAAGGGCACAAGATACTTGGATGAGCATGTGTTGACACACAGATGTCACGATGGTGATGGCATTTTTTACCACTCCAAGAGATGGCCTGGGGGGAATTCCAACCACCCTCAATCCACTCCCCATGGCGGTGTCTTCATACAACCAGGTGGCCTTGTTCTGAGTAGCAGAATGTTTATGTGTCCACCCATAGTGGTCAGCATCATGTCAATGTGAAGAAGCCAAAATTGGTCCGTGAGAAAGAACATATTTGTGGTCATCCTTTCTTTGCCAATAATATTTTAAAAGAAAACATTTTTACCCCCCAGACATACAGACAGGCTGATTCATGTAATCTGGATAACCTTCTACTTTATTTTTCTCTCTCCTCTTTAAAAAATTAACAAATGAGTCCCAACAGCATGTCTGCAATATAAAGAATGACTTATTGGGGCATTGATGAAGTGTCACTTAAACGAGTTTTAAACACTTCCTGTAAATCTTCTAGCGTCTTAAGAGGCCCAACTATTCAATTTTATTTTCTCTGCCTATCAAAGCTGTACTGTGGTTAACATGTTCTCTAAAACCTTTGGGGGCAGCATGAGCCAATTTCCGCGCCATCGAAATGGACCAGAGATGAGATACTCATAGCGCAGTCTTGATAGCCAGGATTATTGCCAGAGGTCATGGGATTTGTCCAACTGAGAGATGATGGGGGTGTAGACACTGATGTGGCAGTAGGGGTGGTCAGAACAAATTTGATCCTGTGTATATTTTGGAAGTAGAGCCAACAGAATTTCTTGATGGATTGAGTGTGAGGCATAAGAGAAAGAGCAGTTAAGGATGACTCCCTAGTTTTTCCCCTGAGCCATTAGAATGATGAAATTGCAATAAATTGAGATGGAGGGGGCTGGTTTAGGTTTTGTGAATAAGGTCAGTTTGGGACATTTTATGTTTGAAACAGCTCTTTGACACCCAGGTGGACTTGTCAGGTCAACTCTTGGATATATGAGTCTGGACTTGGGGAGACAAGTCTAGACTGAAGACATAAATTTGTGTATCATCAGCATATAATTAACATCTATACTTACTGAGAGATTGAGTTGTAGATTGAGAAGAGGAGTAAAGCCTAAACCCTGGGGTACTTAATGGGGTCAGGAAGAAGAGAAAGAATAAGCCAGGGTGACTGGCAATAAATAGACAGTGAGGTGTGTGACATCTTGGATATGAAGGGAGTAATGGACATTAGGGTAGAAGGAATGACTGCCTGTCAAATTCTGCTGATTTGGTAACACAAGTCATAGGTGACTTTTACTTTTTTTTAAAATTTTTTGTTGACAGTATTAAGTAGGTCCCTCTCTTCTCCCCGTTAATCTCTTCCAATCTACTCCCGCCCACCCCCCAACCCTTCTCCCTCCCAGGCCCTCATGATCCCATTGTCTGTTCTATGGGTTATGCATATATGCATACAAGTTCATTGGTTGATCTCTTCCCACCCACCCTCCCCTGCCTTCCCTCTGAGCCTCAACAGTCTGTTCATGCTTCTATGTCTCTGGGTCTGTTTTTGTTCATCAGTTTATTTGGTTCATTAGGTTGCACATATGAGTGAGATCTTATGACGCTTATCTTTCTCTGACTGGCTTATTTCACTTAACATAATATTCTCCAGGTCCATCCATGCTGTCATTGGTCACTTTTTAAACAGTAATTTCTATAGATGGGAGAGGCATTGACAAGCTTGGAGTAAGCTGAAGAGACGAAGAACTGGAGCCTGCATTAACTTGGCTCCTGTTTAAATTCTCACCTGCACCATTAACTCCAGAGGGTTGCCCCTCTGTTATGCTATTCCAGCATCTCGGGCACATGGTCATAAGACCAGAAATTGAACCAGTGGGATATTATGCCAATAACCTGTTGAAAACTCAAATGACCAGTTTTCACCAGCGTGACAAGTCCTAGTCATCATCTAGAAGTGCTTCCCTCTGTTTGCGGGGAAGATGATTATAATTGCTCCCAAAATAGCCTATTGGGTACCCAGAACAGTGCCTCATACATTGTAAGCATTTAATAGCTTTTTGTGGTCTGAATGGAATTGTAAGAGAATGAATGTGCTTGGGTATATTTGGAGCAAATTATCTATGTTTGGTCAATGTTCTTTTTCAAATAAAAGATCTACAAATGATTGTTAACAAAAATAAATAAATAAAGCCAGGATTGGGGGATGGGGGTTGTTGAGACAAACACATTGTGCCCTGAATGCCAGCAGTCTCATTGGCTGTGATTTGTATATTAAGAAGATTTTAATTGCTCAGGTAAGTGCCTGCACCTGCTAAGACATTGTGTATTAGAGCACTTTATTCTAATCTTTTATAATACAGGGCACACTTCACCCATAAAATTATGCTCTGCACAATTATCACTCCGTTTTGCTGAGGTAGAAAGTGCAACTTAACACTTTGGATTTCACTCATTATTATTACAATCATGGAAATTAGGATCATTGGGTAAAGCTTGTGCAGTTAACTGCTGAATTGCCCCGGTCCTTTCTGTTTCTCTTTTGCTTGTACCAGTGAACAGAACTTGAGTGAGATTTTACCTTATCTGCAAGCATGCTGGGGTCTGGATTATTTTCAGCACAAAAGGTGCTACATACTCCCAGTAGAACTTCTCTGCTGGGTCACAGGGAAGATGGGGACTACCTGGTTTTCTTTCTATATAATTATTTTCTGATTATAAAAGAATTGCAAAGTGAAAATTTTATTATAATTTTTTCTGATTGTAAAAAAGATTACAAAATGGGAATTAAAAATAATTACATATAGGAAGTAGTGGACATTTAGAAAATACAGGGTAAAAAAAAATATTCAAAATTAATCATTATTCTTATATATTTTTTAATGTACTTTTTTCCAGTTTATATACCAGGCGGGGCAAGAGTAGGTTTACACATGTGAGTATGTGAAACACAGTTCATTATTGTATGACTAGAGGCCCAGTGGATGAAATTTGTGCAGGAGGGGGGTTCCCTCAGCCCAGCCTGCACCCACTCTAATCAGGGACCCCCTGGCATTCGGACACCCCCTCACAATCTGGGACAGCTGGCTCGTAACCACTCATCTGCTTGCCTGCCTGATTGCCCCTTACACCTCTGCCTGCCTGATTGCTACTAACCTCTCTGTCTGCCTGCCTGCCCTCCCCTGCCAGCCTGGTTGCCCCCAACAGCCCTCCCCTGTTGGCCTGATCCCACCCCCAACTGCCTTTCCCTGATGGCCCAATTATCCCTAACTGCCTCTGCCTGCCTGATCACCTCTAACTGCCCTCCCCTGCCAGCCTGATCTCACCCCCAACTACCCTCTTCTGTTGGTCAATTTGGTTCTGATTGGTTAGTTTCTATGCCAGTCAGCATCAAAAGCTCTGCCCCCTAGACAGCCATTGGCTCCTTACATTCACCCAGATTTTGTTCTGATTGGTCAGTGTTTATGCCAGTCAGCATCTCTATCAACGGGTCCCATCAATGGGCCCTGTTCAGAAAGGTGGGGCTGATCAGCAGCCCAGGTGGAGGCCTGGAGAGAAATGGAGGTGTGGCTTTTGGCTAGGCTGGGAGAGAAAGAGAGGCAAGTTCTGATCAAGGCTGTCACAGAGGCTATGGTTCAGACCCTGCCTCCCTCTCTGCAGGCCTCTCTCCAGGCCTGATCAGCAGCCCAGGTGGAGGCCTGGAGAGAAATGGAGGTGTGGCTTTTGGATAGGCTGGGAGAGAAAGAGAGGCAAGTTCTGATCAAGGCTGTCACAGAGGCTATGGTTCAGACCCTGCCTCCCTCTCTGCAGGCCTCTCTCCAGGCCTGATCCACAACCCCCTAGGTAATCAGTTCTGGGTGGGGCCCCCATGCCACCTCAGTCAGTGCTGGGTCCCCAGGGTAACTCAGCACTGACTTCCGGTTTGGTCCAGCCTTGGTTTATTAGGACCCTGGCTCTTCATTATATAAATTATTTATTAATTATTGTTTTCTATTCCATACAAACAACTAACTGTAAGCCTACTTTACTCTTGACCCACCCTGTATAAACATGGAGGCTGTGCAAAGCACAAACGCATACTTACCCATCCATAGAAGCACAGTGTTTCAGACTGGAATATAAGCAAAAGAGTCGTTATATTTTTCTCTTCCTAATATAAAGTATAGCAGGGCCTCACAAACTACAGCTTGCAGGCCAAGTCCTGCCTGTTATTATAGTTTTATTGGAACAGAGCCATATCACTGTTTATGTAGTGTCTATGACTGCTTTCATGCTACAACAGTGGGTGGAGCTGAGCAGTTGCAGTAGAGGCCATATGGCCAAATGGCCTAGAATATGTATTAGTGGCCTTTCACAGAAAACAATCTGTTGACCCTGAATTACCATCGAAATATTTTGCTATGTACCTTGCCCTGATAACAGGTGTCTTGTGGCTGACGTGGTTAGCACTACAACGATTACATTATCAATTTATTTGATGGCCAGCTCTTAGATACTATATCTTAATTGTGCTCTGGTTTGACCCTGTTCATCTGTATTACCCACTTTAGGGTGATGCCAACTTTCCACCCACTTTTACTCCACTTTCCCGATGTTTGGCAGCTCCCCGAATGGCTGTGCTCCCAACACTGGTTATCTAGGGATGATACCAGAACCCGCCTTTTTTTTTTTTTTTCTTAGACCACTAATGAGCAAGCTTCTGAGAGCCTTACTCTGCACCCCAACAGATTCTGAGTCAGTGGTTCTGGGATGAAATCTGCATTTCAAACTAGCACCACTTTGGGACTCAGATCTAGGTTTGTCTGTGCAACCACATTTTGTAAATATTACCTAAAGCCTGTTCCAGTCTCTCTTCCTGCCCTCCCAAATGAACCTGTTCCCTCTTCCAACCACTTAGGACTGGAATCTGGGTATCTGGGTTAGGAATTGACAAATCTATTGGGAATTAGAAGGTTAACATGTAGTCACTCAGGAGTGAGCTTTCATTCCATAGGTCTTCCTGGAGACAAAGCCTTATCTGAGAAGAGGTTCTGAACATTTCAAAGCATTATCTTGTCAGTGTAGGAGTTTAGACAAGTGAGTCTTTAAATGCCCCTAAAATATGGCTGTGAAAGTCTGTACTGGCCCAGTCATGTTAACACTGATGGTTTAATGGGTGCTTTGTAAATTTGTGAGATATCTTAATTACTAAGCAAACAGAACCAAGCAGTGAATTGACACATATGGCAAACCTCATTGGTCAGAAGTAGTTGATATTCATCTTAGTTTCTACTGCTTATATTTCCTCTCATTTCATCCATTATCTTCTATTTTTCAACACTGACACTATCCAAAACCATTTTGGACACAGTACAGATTCTGACAGTGTGAACACAGATTTGTGGTTATAACAGTGTCATTTAGGTTACTAGTAGAGTAACTTTTTATCAAAAGCCTAAATAAGTTTCCTGTTTGAGAGTTCCATCTTTGTGCATTGACTGCAAGTCTTAAACGAAATCGTTTCCTTTCTTCTCTAACTCTGGAGCATGTCTTTAACAACTATTACAGATTTGTAGGGACTACAGGCCCTTAGGTTAGCATGTTATTGCCTACATTGCCCTGCCTTTAGCTAGCACAGTCTTTGAAAGCATTGAGACATTTACTATTTTTTGAGAACTTCAGTATCCCCAGTGTTGGTTTAGGTATAATTGGGGAATGCAAACGTGTCATAAGCATAGTTTCTGTCCTACAATTGCCTGTAAGTAGGGAGAAAAATAATTAGGTAACTTACAATTAGGGCACGATTCAGGGCAGTAGAGTTAAACCCTTGGTGTTCAGTGTTTAAACATTTATTTACTCATTCTATGAGTATTTACTGATTGCCTACTATGCATAGGTACCATACTAGCAGTGAATAAGAGAGACACAAATCGTTGCCCTTAGGGAGTTTATTCTAGTGGAGAAGACAGACGAGAAACAGTAGTATTTGGCTCATAAATAAGGAGTCATAAGGAGAACACCAGTACAACAGAAAAGGACATCAGAGAGTATACGGTAAGGGTAAGGAATGGTGGTTAGTCTGTTGGTAAGTCACCTTAAGGGCTCAAAAGTTTGAATCTAGTTAACTTTGAGACCCTTGCTTAGATCCTAGCCTTTAAAGCCCCACACCCAGAATCTCATGCTGCTGTGTTGTTCTCGAATCCTCTTCAAGTAGACAGAAATTCTAATCAAGTGATAAAGTTATTTCTTTACAAAATAAAGTCTCAAAAGAAAAGATATAATTCAACAGCATGAAGGTGTCTGGGAATTTATGAACATCTATCTCAGTACATATCCAGCTCTGTGGGAAATTTCTGGAGGCTTTTCTGAAGAGAGTTTCCTGTGTTTTGTGCCTTATCTTTCTGATCTGAGCTCCTAAGGGAGGTCTCTCCTGACCACCCATCTAATCCAGCCCTCACCCCACCACATTATCTCCTTTCACTGAACTTTTTTCATAGCACTTATCACTAATTGATATTTATTTATCTACCTGATAATTGCCATCTTCCTCTACTACAAAGAAGCCCCCAAGAAAGTAGGGACTTTGTTTGTTTTGGCCTTGGCACATAGTAAGTTCTCAAAACATATTTGTGGAATGAAAGAAGACTGCCAAGAGTTAGCTATATCCAACCTTACCCCAGGAAGAGAGAAAGTCTACTGGAAAAAAAAGACCTCTTTAGACTTAAAAAAAATTATCTCAACCTAATTTAAGATTCTAGTTCACTTTATTTTTAAAAATAAACAACTTCTTGTTTCAATTGCAATAATTCACTAATTTGGAACAATTCAAAGCGGAGTTCTTATTAGTTAAATTTTTGAATTATCCAGTTGGTTTCTAGACAGAGAAATATACTTTTATGAGCCTATTGTGGAAAAAGCTGCAATTAAGGCAAATGTTCCCATTTTTTTCCTAAAAAGAAATGTGTCTGCATTTTTTTACTTAATAAAAATGCACAAAATGCATTTACCTTGCATATGATGTTTTTCTTCAAATAAACTAATTTCATGTATATCATTTGAAAAAATTTTCTATATTATGAAATAATTCAAGCAAATGGAAAAGTATGCAGAAAAATATAATAAGCATCTGTGTGCTCACCAACCAGCTTTGTCAAATCTTAACACTTGTGTAATTTGCTTTATATCTTTTAGACGAATCAGAAAAACATCTCAAATAAGCGGAAATCCCCTGTATAATTATTTATTTTCCCATTATGTTCTCTCCTTCCCAGAGGTCATAATTATCTTGATGTAGTTTTTAATCTCTCCTTGCTTGTTTGTATAATTTTGTACATATACATGATTTCATAAACAAGGTATAGTTGTGCATATTACTGTATAAATGCTACACTATAGCTATCATTCTGCAATTTGTGTTTTTTACTCAATATGGTTATTTGACATTATCCATTTTACTACATATACCTAAGGTTTATCGGAGGTTACAACAGAGACTTTCCAGTTTACCTTTTGATGCCTCCCTGGTTGGATAGGTGTGACCGTTTATACTGTATCTCTAGTATATGAAAGTTGTTATTATTTTACACTAGTGGCCTGGTGCTCAATACTTGTGCACATTAAAAGGGAATTAATTAGAGGAAATATTTTAATATTGCTGTTTGCCTTTTCTCTGCAATAGAAGTGTCAGAGATAAAAGAAAATTAGTAAAATGTATATGAAAATCTCCCTCCTGTCAAAGTCTGGGGCATACCACGGGACCCAGAGTCAAGTCCCCTCTCACCTACATGCACCTCAAAATTGCATGAGATCCAGACCTAGTCAGCCCCACCTGCGTCAAGCCCCACAGGGCAGGGGGCACATCCTCAGGTCCCCTGGCCTGGCCTCAGGTCCCCTGGCCCCAGCACCAGGGTGAGGGGTGTGACCTCAGGACCCCAAGCCCTGGTGTGGGGCATGAGGATGTGATGACCATTTGCATATTAGCTCTTTATTATATAGAGTTCTTATTGATACTTGCATTACTGGATTTTATGTTCATCTTTGCCCTTCTGGTGGGTAAAATGTTATTTATTACTAGAGGCCCAGTGCATGGATTTGTGCACTGGTGGAGTCCTTCGGCCTGGCCTACAGGGATTGGGCTGAAACCAACTCTCTGACATCCCCCAAGGGGTCCTGGATTGTGCAAGGGCAGTTCTCAGGCTCCCTCCTCTCTGGTTCCAGGTGTGTCACCAAAAGAACCACAGCTGCCAAGTCACAGCAGCTTGGTAGCTCCTGCGTTGAGCATCTGCCCCCTGGTGGTTATTGCCCATCATAGCTACCAGTCAGACGGTTGAATGGTCAGACAGTTGGATGATCGCTTGGGCTTTATATATATAAATTTGTCATACATACCTGTAATTACTACACAGTAGCACATCATTTCTTAGGTTGATTGGACTTTTAGATTTTCTCTTCTATCAATTTTGTTTCCTATTTTTTCTCTAGTTTATTTATCTTTTTGTAATTGATACATAAAAGTTCTTTAAACTCTGGCTACAAAAATTTTTTAGTTACTTTATTTACAATTCCCATAATCCTGACTGTGATTTATTATTTCACTTACATATAAACATATTGTATTGTACAAAAATATTTAATTTTAA
>PVJC01016495.1:0-33664 GCA_004026665.1 Murina feae | reverse complement strand
TGATTCTACCAATCCATGAACATGGTATGTTCTTCCATCTGTTTATGTCTTCCTCTATCTCTTTTTTCAACATTCTGTAGTTTTCTGAGTAGAGGTCTTTTACCTCTTTAGTTAAGTTTATTCCTAGATATCTTAATTTTTGTGGTGTGATGGTAAATGGGATTGCTTCTTTAGTCTCTCTTTCTATAAGTTCACTATTTGTGTATAGAAATGCCATAGATTTCTTAGCATTAATTTTGTATCCTGCTACATTGCTGAATTCATTTATTAAGTCTAATAGTTTTTTAATGGAATCTTTAGAATTTTTTACATACAATATCAATATTCACATTTATTTTAAGTGCCATAAAACATAAAAATTGATTATATATTAGTTCACAAAGTTACACAGACCACATTCTTTTACATTTTACAGTGTAACTGGAAATCAATATCAAAAATAACAAAATAATTAACTTCACTTAGAAATTTACTTTTAATCAATGGTTTGAACAATAAACAAAAATGGAAAATTGGAGAATATCAAGAAAATAAGGAGAAACAAAACACTATCCATTACAAAATTTCAAACTCAAAACAATTTCTGTAATATATTTTTATCATAAAATGTCTTTCAAATGATTTAGTAACTTGTATTCATTAATGTTTTTTATGATTTTATATTTAATTAAATATCCATTATTCATCATGTTTATAAAATTTTATAACTAATTTTCTGAATGAATAACTGCTGTGATAGATAAATCATGCAACTTAATGTTTAATTGATTTGAGAGAGAGAGAGAGAGAGAGAGAGAGAGAGAGACAGATTTATTGCTCCACCCATTCACCCACCCCTTGGTTGCTTATTGTATGCACCATGACTGGGGATTAAACCTTCAACCTTGGCATATGGGGTCAATGCTCTTAACAACTGAGCTACTCACCCAGGGCTTCATCCAACTGAAATGTAGAAAAACACATATAATTTTTTAATGACACCTAGATACAAATTTATTCTCATTCAACTCAGTAATGATAATCAACACTATCAATATTTACATTTAATTTTTAAAATATTTTTTTACTGATTTCAGAGAGGAAGGGAGAGGAAGCGGGAGACAATAACATCAATGTTGAGAGAGAATCATAGATTGGCTACCTGTTGCACGCACCCTACTGGGGATCAAGCCTGAAACCCGGGCATGTGCTCTTGACTGGAATCAAACTTGGGACCCTTCAGTCTGAAGGCCAATGCTCTATCCACTGAGCCAAACCAGCCAGGGAAATACTTACATTTAGATAACATCTTATGAATAATCCATAATTGTATTAAAGAAATATATTTGTTCTTTTGGCATCAAAATTATATACTCAAAATTTCTATTATATTTATTTGTGTATAAATTAATTTTGCCAATGTATTGAAAAGCTGATTCTTTTAAGATGACTTAAAATATGAGACTATTTTACTGAAATAATATTGAAAATAATGTGGTTTATGGTTTTAGCAGAGTAGCACCATGTGAACAAATAAGTTCATGACAAGTATGTATTCAGAGGGTTTTCATGCAGATTTAATGGTGACCTATTCAATAAAGGGTAAAAAGTAATTTTAGGTGATAAATATTAAGTAGGAAGATTAATATCCTTGGTTCCACTGAGAGGAATATCCTGTTACTGTGAAAATTTCAAATATGAAATTATTGTACATTACTGAGATTTTTCTTCACTGCTAGTACAGCACGAATAAATGGTCAGGAAAGTTATGAATGGCTGTGGTTCTAATGGATTATGTTGGCAATTAAATAAACTCATAAATTTTTGCTTTAAATTAGCTCTTGTAGCCAGAGAAGCTCAAAACATTTTAAAAATTCTAATTGGTCTGCTTAGAAATGTTGAGAAAGAATATAGTACCTCCCATCCTGTGGGAAAACAGGCTGGAAAGGTCAAAAGCCTTATCTAAAATCACTTGGTGTGAAACAGTGGCCAACTGCTAGTCAACCAAAACCACATTCTCCTTCAAAAAACACTGCTAATAAATCTCCCATATAATTCAGACTGCAAATCATCAGCCATTGAGAGAAAATTAGTAATGAAGGAAAATTCATCCAGGGAATCATAAACTTAGCCTCTGTCTTTCATCACGCGAGGAAATTCACAAGGTTTCTCTACTTTTTCTTCCACATTCTCTATTGGGATGTCTAAATGTATAAACTTAGTTTTCAGCTATGTATTGGCATCTGCGTTTTATGCCAGTCTTTCATTAGCTGAGGAAGCACCTCATGCTAATGTGAAAGAATATTATTCACAGATGAAGTCCATTTCTTGACTCTTTATAGGAGGCGCTACAGGACATTTCAGTCAAAATGCTGGCAGCCTGTGACTAGAAAGTGCCATGAAGATGAGTCTTGCATCAGTTCCTTGGGCAAGCAGGATCTCACTTGCTCAGGAAGCGATGATTGCAAAGCAGCTTACATGGGCACCCTTGGGACGGTGCTTCAAGTGCAGTGCACCTGTAGGACCATTACACAAAGTGAAGAATCTTTGTGCAAGATTTTCCAGCATATGCTTCACAGAAGATCATGTTTCAGTAAGTTGTACATATTTAGTAAATTATATATAATATATATTTCTTGAACAGCACAAAGTAGTAATCTAGCACAGAAAATTTGTTCAAAAAGATAACTTTGTCTGCTATTCCATTTTTAAAAATCTATTTTCTGATTAAGTTTTGTGCATTTGATATTTTACTCATTTGTGTTATATGTTTTTAACTTATATGATTGGTCATTCCTAGATATTATTTATAAATTTCAATTTTAACAGCATAAAATCCTACCAGATAGCTGAATGTATTAGGTATTTATTGTGAGTAATAAACCACCCCAAAACGTAGGGACTAGAAATAACCATATATTTACTCGCAGTTCTGCACACTGGGCTTGGCTCAGTTAGGTTGTTCTTCTGATGATCTGAGGTCACTCATATAGCTACGATCATCTGGTGGCTCAGCTGAGGCTGGGCAATGTAAGACGGTGTTTAGCAAGCACCTTTGGCATGGTTCTTCTCCCTTGGGACCTCTTCAGCAGTAGACCTTGGGATTCTGACAGTGAAGACAGCATTCCCAGCAGCTAAGTCCTAATGGGCAAGTACTTATAAAGCCTTTGCTTCTTTCACATTTGCTCATGTCTCATTGGACAAGCAAGTCACATGGCCAAGTTCAGAGTCACTGTGAGAGGAGGCTTTACAAGGATGTATATATATCAAGGTTGGATTCATTAGGGGAGCATTAATTTTTTAATCTACTTTCTGGCTGCCAACCTATGTAAAACATACTGAATCTTGGATTTGGTTTGTATTTATTTGTGTGTATGTGTGTGTGTGTGTGTGTGTATTAGAGGCCCAGTGCACGAAATTCGTGCATGGAGTGGAAGTGGGGTTTGGGGGTGTTGTCCCTCAGCCCAACCTGTACCCTTTCCAATCTGGGACCCCTTGAGGGATGTCCGACTGCCCGTTTAGGCCCGATCCCAGTGGGATCGGGCCTAAACGGGCAGTCGGACATCCCTTTCACAATCCAGGACTGCTGGCTCCCAACCTCTCGCCTGCCAATCAATGCCTAACTACTCTTTTGCAAGCCTGATTGCCACTAACTGCCCTCCCCCTTCGAGGATGGTCCCCCCCCAACTGTTCTCCCCTGCAGGCCTGGGTCCCCCACAACTGCCCTCCCCTGCAGGCCTGGGTCCATGACAACTGCTCTCCCCTGCAGGCCTGGATTCTCCCCAACTGTCCTCCCCTGCAGGCCTGGGTCCCCCACAACTGCCCTCTCCTGCAGGCCTGGGTCCATCTCAACTGCCCTCCCCTGCAGGCCTGGGTCCCCCAAAACTGTCCTCTTCTGCCAGCCTGGTCCTCCCAACTGTCCCCCTCTGCCAGCCTGGTACCTCCAACTATCCTCACCTGCAGACCTGGGTCCCCCCCAAATGTTCTCCCCTGCAGGCCTGGGAAGATATATATATATGTATACACACTAGGGGCCCAGTGCACAAAATTTATGCTCTCAGGGGCAGTCCTCAGCCCAGCCTGCCCACTCTCATATACTGAGAGCCTTAAAGTGGTGTCTTACTAACAGCTTAGGCCCTCTCCCTGCTCCTCTTGGGGAGCAGACCTAAGCAGCAGTCTGGCCTCCCTTTGTGAGAGGTGACCAGACTAATCAGGGGAAGCCGCCAGCCCCATCACTCCGCTGCCGCAGCCACCAAGGTGTTTTCATCAACACGGACTACAGTCCCTTCACCATGAAAAAATGACAGCTTTCTTTAGGCATTTTCAAGATGTGTCTTTCATAGGATATGATCTTTCTTTCTTTCTTTCTTTCTTTCTTTCTTTCTTTCTTTCTTTCTTTCTTTCTTTCTTTCTTTCTTCTTTCTTTCTTTCTTTTCTTCCTTTCTTCCTTTCTTCCTTTCTTCCTTTCTTCCTTCCTTCCTTCCTTCCTTCCTTCCTTCCTTCCTTCCTTCCTTCCTTCCTTCCTTCCTTTCTTCCTTTCTTCCTTTCTTCCTTTCTTCTTTCTTTCTTTCTTTCTTTCTTTCTTTCTTTCTTTCTTTCTTTCTTTCTTTCTTTCTTTCTTTCTTTCTTTCTTTTCCTCACCTAAGGATATGTTTCCATTGATTTTTAGAGAATGTGGAAAAGAAGGGAAAAACAGAGAGAAACATCAAAGTGAGAGGAACATTTTGATTGGTTGCCCTGACCTGGGCCCCGGCCAGGGAGGAGCCTGCAACCTAGGTACATGCCCTTGGTCAGAATTAAATCCAGACCCTGCAGTCAGCAGGCTGAGGCATTATGCACTGAGCCAAACTGGCTAGGGAAGGATATGACGTTTCTTAGCCCTCCAGCAGTGGATCTTCATTTTTTTTTCCAGGAGTGTGGTGGAAAAACCCTAAGTCACCTTTTTGGATTCTTATTACCCAAGTTACTAAGAATATTACCAGTAGCATACAGGGAGCTTAGCCAATGAGCGGTAAGAAAGGTGTTTCCTCTGTAGTTCACTCTGATCACTGGCTGCACCCCTGTCCCTCCAATCCCAGCTCCACCCCTGCCCAGGCCTATAACTTCTGGCCGAGAATGCAGTCCTGGGCAAGGGACCCCCAAGCCCCTCTGATCACCGCCTTCACAGAGTCCAGCCCTCTGCAATCACCGGCTCTGATCCTGCCCCCTGCCATTGCTGGCTCTGTCCTTGCCCCACTGTCAGCCTCTGGCCAAGTCTGCAGGCCTGGGCAGAGGACCCCCCCCAGACCCCTGTATTGCCAGCTTCACCCATGCCCAGACCCCTGCATTGCCGGCTCCACCCCTGTCCAGACCCCTGTGAACGCAGGCTCTGTCCCTTCCCCTCCGATCACCGGCTCTGGCCCTGTCTAGGCCCTGAGATCATCAGCTCCACACTACAGCTTCTGGCCAAGGCTACAGACCCTCAGACCCCTGCTTTTCTGGCTCCACCAGTGCCCAGACCCTTGTGATCACAGGCTCCATGCCTGACCCTCTGATTGCTGGCTCTGCAGAGCCCAGGCCCCTGCAATCTCCAGCCTTGCCTCTGCTCAGGCCTGATGCCTGGGTAGGGCACCCTCATACTCCTCTGATCACTGGCTCTGCCCCTGCCCCCTCCGATCACCGACTCTGCTCTTGCCCATGCCTGAGACCTCTGGCAAAGGCCTCTGCCCTGGGCAGGGGACTCCCAGGCCTCTCTGATCACCTGTTCTGCCCCTCAGGCCCCCTGTCTCCCCCACCACCTGCCGGGCTAACAGGCCTGACCACTTCAGTGGCAGGGCTGAGCCGGACTGGGCACCACCATCTTGTGGCTATGGGGTCAGCTATCTTGTGGTTATGGGGACAGCCATCTTTGTGATGCAGTGATGCCTAATTTGCATATTACTCTTTTATTAGATAGGATAGATAGATAGATATATTTCAGAGAGGAAGGGACAGAGAGAGAGAGATAGAAACATCAATGGTGAGAGAGAATCATTGATTAGCTGCCTCCTGCATGCTCCACACTAGAGACTGAGCTGCAACCCAGGCATGTGTCCTGAACGGAAATCACACCATGACCTTCTGGTTCATAGGTCAACGTTCAACCACTGAGCAACGCCAGCCAGGCTCTCCTTGGTTTTAATATGTCTGTTGACCTAGTTGTTATGATGAGATGGAAAACATACTTTTTAAAGTTATTATTTACTCAATTTTGGAAAGAAGAAAACTGATATTTAGAAATTTAAATAATTTTCCCAATGTCTTAAAGTAAGCAAGTGGTTAAGAGGGATTTGTCTATGAGTCTTATAGAAAGAACCTCAGGAAATGATCATAAAAGAATTCAGGGCCTCTCCACTGTCCATATTCAGGGCTAATCCATGCAACCACCTAAATTTCAAAACATCCCCAAGACCCCTGGCCCCCTAGTTGAAACCACCAAACCTGCAAACAGCATTCCTGGGAGGAAATAACGGGTGTTTCATGTCAAACAAAACCTTTATATTTATGAAACATATATGAGAGATACAACCACATGTACCTATATCTGTACCTATACATTGACGAAGTTAACTATATACAGGTACAAACACAGGTACAAAGTTTTCTGTATTTCTTTACAGATACTAATGTGATTACAATTATGGTTTGTTGTATATTAGGTAATAGATATACAATCCAGTGTATGGTTTTGATTCTAACAGAGTCCTCTGTGAAATTTCTACAATTTTTATAATTACCACTAGAGATATATTTCAATTGAAACATGGTACAAAGAAGAAAAATGTGGCATGGTATATATTGAGTCTTAGTTTCTAAATAATCATGCTCTCTGATTAATATTAGGTGGCCAATTTGGTTGGAAGTAAATGTATTTATGATGAATGACTCATAATATTACAGAAGGAAATAGCAAATAAAATAATTGAGACTGATAATATATAATTACATTACCATGGTTATTTTTACTTGGTTTCTTCATATTAAATGATAGTCAGGAAAAAGAAAAAAAGGTAGGTTCTACAGAGAGAACTCTTTTCCTGGGTATAAGTTCCCTCAAAATGTCGTTCCAACAACCTAATTCTAGTCCTAAGCCTGGTTTCCTTCCATGTATTTTTAATTATGTCATATTTTACTTCCATGTGTTTAGCTACTATAACCTGTACAGAGCAAAAATTATTTTTAGAGAAACAGTAGAAATAGAATTTAAAAATCCATAAACATTGAAGTAGTAGTAACAATGAAAAAAAATCTAAAACTACTTCACTTTCTTCACTCACTAAACTTTTTGAGCTTTGCTCCTCAAACATTAGATACTAAAAGCAGGAATTTTAAGTGATATATTTATAGACTTAAAAGAACAGAACCTTACAGGACTTCCATCACAGTCTCCATACTTGAATTAAGAGGAAAAGTTTCAAACAAAAACAAGAACCAAATCCTGAGGCCTCGCTAGTTCTAAGCATCTTCATCCCTGCCCCGTATGCTCGGAAAGTAGCAACAGCACATGTTTGAATGAACTGGCCCTCTCACCATCGCCTCCTGGTTTCTCACATCACCCCAGCAAGCTCTTGCATTATAAAAAAGATCTATCACTACAGCATGTTTCCAAAGCCCTCGAGCTTTTGCTCACTTTACTTGAAAGAGACAGAAAGGAGTAGAATTGAGAAGACAACTGGGGAAGAGTTTCTATTTTGTACATTTGTTTGACTTAAAGCATTGTTTTTCAAACTCAACCTGAGACCACAGTAAACAATGATTTTTCCATTAGCTTTTTATATGCAATGTCTTCTGTGTGTGTGTTTTTAATTATCGTTTTTCTATTCCATTAATTATTTTCAATGTTGACTACTACCTCTTAAATGGATTTTATAACTCACTAATGTGTTTCTCTCTGAAGTTTGAAGAACACTTGCTAGGAGCCTGAATTCAGCTGGAAGTAATCTACATGAATGTGACCAAGTCCATCTTTTAATATTATAATTATAAAGTTTATTGAGTGCTTAATTCTGGCCACATTTTCTTACTTAATCCTAATAATTTCGTGAGCTAGAAGCTATTATTTTTTTTTCATTTCACACACAAGATAAAGGAAGCTAAAAGATGAAATGTCTTGCTCAGGGTTCTAGACCGAGTGCAGGAGACTCGGGATCCTGACAGTCCACTGTGTCCTCCTGTCTGTAAAGAGGTATACAGCAAGCTTGTGTCCCTTCAGTGTGCCACAAAGCCCTTGCAGCCAGAACCTCTTAGTTCTGGTGGCAGAATTAAGCTTTGAAAATGAGCCAGAGAGCCCACCTCCCCTGCAGGACCAGACTTAGGCAAAGGAGCATCCTGAACGAAGTATATGTATTCAGCCACCAACTTCCCCTTAACCACTAACTGCTGGATCCACACAGACTGACTTTCTCCCGGTGTCTTGCAGCACAGAGCAAGTGGCAGGTAGTGCTGATAGAAAGATTAAAGAAATGGAACAGAGATAAACTGGTTAGGAAAGAAAGGGCCACAGAGATAGAAGTTAAAGGATGACTGTTGTGTTGCTCGGCTACACTGAGGGATTCGGTCACTGACAGGAATGTGCTGTTTGTTGTCACAGTGCTTAACTTGCCTTTTTTCTTACCAACTCTAAAAGGGACTTTGGAATATCCCTATTCTGCCCATAAAGATTCAGTTCCTTTTTTTGAGGAATTATTTTAAAAAATAAAAATGAAAAGAGACTACCTACTTATTAAATCCTACAGGGAATGGAAGGCATAACAATGCACGTATGATAGATATAAGCTGAGACTTAATTTAAAGGCGTACAGAGATAAAGATAAATCTTCCCCCTATTCCATCCTCTAGAAAGTCAATGTTCAGAAGCTTGATGTACATTCTTTCAAACCCCCCTCTTTTTTGACTTTGAACCTTTTAAATATATATATAACTTGAATACCTTGTATACATCCAGACAGGAGCCTTCCTCATCCTGACACACACATACACACATATTTTTAATGTAATAATACTATACATTCTGCTTTAGAGCTTGCTCCTTAACTTAAAAATATGTGATAGACATATTTGCAAATATGTACATATGTGATTTGTAAAGTTTGCATAATATTCTACAGTATATGTAGAATATACATACATACAATAATTTATTTAATTACTCTATGAATAGAATATGATTGTTTATCGATATAGACATTATTGTAATGTCATTGCACATTTTAGCTGGCATTTCAATAGAATAGGTTTTGAACAGTGAGATTACTAGACCGCAGGATTTTTACATTTTTAAATTTGGTAGAAACTAGAAAAAAGTTTCTTTCAATTACATTCTTAGTAAAAAAAAAAAAGTATCTTTTAATTTTCATTTTAATTATATATGACACTGAGCAGTTTTTGAGTGGTCTACTTCTTTTTACTTAGTCATATGCCTTGTCTAAAATACCTTCTTCTTTTAGTACCAGTAATGTCACTTTTGTAACCTACTGTATTATCTGTGCTGATACATGTGAAACTCACTGACCTGCATGTCTCTTGCAATGATCCTGAATCCATGGTCCCTTACAGCAAAGCGATGACCTGGTATAGCCTTGGACTCGTATTCTGACCCTGCTATGTGTTTTCTGGGCTACGTAAAGGGGAAATTTCTTTCACAGCTTCTTGAATAGCCAACCTTTCTTTCTCAATTAGATACTTTCCATTGACATTTAAAAAATATTTTTTACGTGGTTTACCAAAAAAAATATTTAATATAAAACAATTATGAAGAATAATGGTATCTACCATTCGCTTTAAGATACAGAACATTTTATTTATTTTTTAATTTTTAAGTACCCCTTCATTTTACATCTTTTTCTCCCCCCCAATTCAGAGGTAATCATCATACACTGAAACCCACACACATGATCCATGAGTGATACACATATGCATGATATTGTCTAGGGTAGTGGTTCTCAACCACTACTGAAGAATCACTGAGAGAGTGAAAACTCTGATGTATAATAAGCTACTACAATTATGTCATAGAGAGGCAGGACCTAGGCATCAGCGGGGCCAATTTCATGGCCATGTGGCTGGTGTAGTCACACAGGTACTCAGAAGGGCCTGCACTTGGGGCTTCATAGTCTGCAGTCACCATCTCTGAATTCTCAATGATTTTATCTTTACATTTGTGTGTTGGAAATGAAGTCCAGTGAGGCACGTGTGAGAAACCTGGAGCCTTAGTCTTATGCATTCCTGCCTCTTGCTACTTTCCTGGGTCAGGCAGGTTCTCAACTGCCTACTCCACTTTTTGATACCTGTGGCCTATTCAGGACCCTGCCATTCCCTTGCCCTTCACCTGCCACCAGACATTTGCCTTTAAAAAAAAAAAAAGATATTGAGCTTTATGATACATGGCTGTATTTTTTTTATATCTTTTAATTGGTCTTCATTTTCTTAATAAAAATTACAATAATAATTTTCTTAAATAGCTTTGACTATAATTATTTGTAAATGTTGTTAAATATTACAGTTGTTACTATAAATCATCATTTTAAAATTAGATTTTAGACTCTTTAAATCTAAAGAGTTGACCTCTATATATTTAATTGATTTTATACATTATTTTATATACACCAAGATTAACACTCATAAAATTTAGAAATTTATTGAATTATTTTTTAGTTCCTATGTAGATAAACATATGTTCTTCAATAATTACAGTTTTTAATTATTTTAATTATTGTTTTCTCTGTTTAGTATTCATATCCTTCCTTTCCTTTTTGGCTTCCCCACCAGCACTTCTGAGACCCACAGAAAAATGTTAAATATAAATGGTGATAGTGATCACACTTGTCTTGTTCCTGGTCTTAAAGGACATTCGTTCATCATTTTTTCATTCTTTCACCATTTTACCATTAAGTATAATGTTTGTTATAGGTTTTCAGTAGGTACTCTGTATTAAGCTCTCCTATAAAAAAAAGAAAAGTGTTAAATTTTAGTAAATGATTTTCTACATTTGAAAAATTTTTAGTACTTTCTTGGGCAAAGATGATTGGTCATAGTGGCAATGTTTTCATTCTACCAGAAAGAAGTGTTTTATTAATTTCTAAATACACTCAAGGGTCTCCATTTGTATGAAAATGGAAAAACAAAACAAAACAAAAACAAAACCCTTCCTGATTGACACTCTATTTCCTCCTCTTCACAGCCAAATTCTCCTAAAGAGTTTGTGCTCCGTACTTCATTTCTTCGTCTTTACATACTGAACAACCCACTCCAGTCTGGCCTCATGGCATAGCCCCCCTCACAAAAGTAGTTCTTCTACAGGCTTCCAACCACATCCATGTGAGATTCCAGAAGTCCTTGAGTAACTGGAATTTTAAGTCACCTTGAAGAATAATTTAATACCTTTTATATGTATACTAGAGGCCCAGTGCACAAAACTTTGTGCCCTCATGGGAGGGGAAGCTCAACCTGGACTATGCCCTCTTGCAGTCTGGGACCTGTCGGGAAATGTCCACCTGCTGGCTTAGGCCCGCTCCCTGGGCAATCAGGCCTAAGCTGGCAGACAGACATCACTCTGGTAGCCTAGGAGCCCTCGGAGGGTGTCCAATTGCCAACAGGGAGCAGGCTTAAGCTGAAGTTAGACATCCTTAGTGTTGCTGAGGAGGCAGGAGAGGCTCCCACCACCATCACTATACTGGCAACTGGCAGCCTGGCTTGTGGCTGAGCAGAGCTCCCCTCTGTGGGAGCACACTGACCACCAGGGGCAATTTCTACATTGAGCGTCTGCCCCCTGGTGGTCAGCGTGTGTCATAGTGACCAGTCATTCCCAGTCATCCTGCTGTTAGGGTCAATTTACATATTATCCTTTTATTATTTAGGATAGAGGCCTGGTGCACAGGTCAGGGTCGGCTGGTTTGCCCTGATGGGTGTCCTGCTGGGGTGCCTGGCCAGCCTGGGTGAGGGGCTGATGGCTGTTTGCAGGCTGGTCACAGCCCCTTCAGGGTGGAGGTAGCCTCTGGGTTCCTGGTCAGCCTGGGTGAGTGGCTGATGGCTCTTTGCAGGGTGGTCAAACCCCCCAGGGGAGGACCCTCACCCCATGGGAGTGTGGCCAGACTGGGTGAGGGGCTGAGGGCCATTATCAAGCTGGCCATGGTCGTGGGCTGGAAGCAGGTATCTGGGATTTATTTAACTTCTATAATTGAAACTTTGTTGCCTTGGTCCTGCTCAAAGCTGCCAGCTGGAAGCAGGTATCTTGGGTTTATTTACCTTCTGTAATTGAAACTTTGTTGCCTTGAGCAGAGCTCAGGGCCTGCAGGGCAGGTGGGAATCTTGGCTTCCTCCATCACTGAGGCAATGCAAGCCTCCTGCTTCACTATAGTTCCCTGGCTGCTGCCATCTTTGTGATGGAGTGAGGGTTAATTTGCATATTACTCTTTAGCCTGGGCAGAAGACACCCAAGCGCCTCTACCCGCTGGCTTCACAGAGCCTAGGCCCCTGCCATCGCCAGCTCTACCCTTGCCCCACTGCAGCCTGTGGCCAAGGCTACAGGCCTGGGCAGAGGTCCCCCAGACCCCTGCATTGCCTGCTCCGCCTGTGCCCAGACCCCTGCGATTGCAGGCTCTTCCCCTGCCCCTCTGATCACTGGCTCTGCCCCTGCCCAGGCCCTGAGATTGCTGGCTCCACCCCTGCCCCACTTCAGCCTCTGGCCAAGGCTCCAGGCCTGGGCAGGGGACCCCCACACCCCTGCTTTGCCGGCTCCACTGGTGCCCAGACCCCTGAGATTGCAGGCTCCGCCTCTGCCCCTCTGATTTCTGGCTCTGTGGTGCTCAGGTCCCTGCGATCTCCGGCCTTGCCCATACCCAGGCCTGAGGCCTCTGGACCAGGCCTTATGTCTGGGTAGAGCACTCTCATACCCCTCTGATTACTGGCTCTGGCCCTGCCCCCTCCGATCACCGGCTCCACCCTTGCCCATTCCTGAGCCCTCTGGCGAAGGCCTCTGGCCTGGGCAGGGGACCCCCAGTCCCCTCTGATGGCCTGCTCCACCCCTCAGGCCCCCTGCCTCCCCTGCCACCTTTCTGGCTAACAAGCCTGACCACTTCAGTGGCAGGGCTGAGCCAGACTGGGCACTGCCATCTTGTGGCTATGGGGGTGGCCGTCATTGTGATGGAGTAACACCTAATTTGCATATCATTCTTTTATTAGATAGGACTAGAAGCCCAGCTCCAGGCAGAGCTCCAGTGCACCTGGCCCAGCCCCCAAATCCTCTGGCCTTCTCAGGCCACTTTAAGCCCCCCTCGAGTCGCCTAGTGCTGGTCCCACCTTCTCTGGGCACCTCCCCACTTCCACCCTGACTCCAGAATAATGCTGTGGCTCTGCCACTTCATGGCATGGGAGGACAGCATTGAAGCCTCCCGCCTGCTGCGCTGTGCTCCTTCCCCTGGCAGTTGGCCACGAGGCACTCAGGGTGCAAGCAGAGGGCAGTGAAGGACTGGTGAGGGGGGCGTTATGTGCTCTCACCCCTGCCCAACCCAGCAGGAGATGGTCCTGCCTCCAAGAGCCTCCCTGCTTCTGCCCCATCTCCGGAGCAAGCCCCAGCTAATATGCTAATGACCTGGTTGTTATGGGGTATTGACCATTAGCAAATTAGCTCTTTATTAGTATAGATATTTTACTCTCTTGGCTCTTATTCCTCTGCTCCCTGAATGCTTCTGTGACTCCTACATTGCAGGCTTATCCAGTTGGACAATTAATATTTGTGTTGCTTAAAGTTCAGCTGTAGGGTCTCTACTAGAGTCACTCTATAATCTGCCCCTGGGAGATTTCAGCCATGTCCACAGCATCATTATCCCTTAGGTTGATTTGCAGTCTTTACAGAAGACCTCTTTTCTATGCTTCTGAAAATTATCTGCCTACCTATTTTGTTTTTAAATGTAAGATTAGAGTAGATCTTGGATGATGTGCAATCCAGATTTTATGGTGCCTTGTAGGAGACAGGCAACCTATAAACTGTAGAGATTAGTTATTATTCCCTGCTGTCTTCTCCAACAAGAGCACCAACACTTCCTCCCCCAACACACACATACATTATATACTGTAACAGAGACCTCATAACCTTAATAAAAACTCTCATTCAAAATAAGGAAATGTGGGAATGTTAGTAAGGGGATCCTTCTTGGTAGGGCTTGTGAAGCTTCCCTGGCATTGTGGGTATTTTTGGCCACCCGGGAAGGACCACAAAAAGTGGCTGTGATTTTTGCCTTCTGGGAGTGTTTCCCTGTCCATCTTCCTTTATAGCCATATCCAAATTAGGTCTGGGGGAGGGTGCCCTCCCTAGGAATATGGTGCTCTCATAGACCATACCCTGGTCAGACAGTTTGAGGGGCTGAAAGCTGTTTTGGAGTCACACACTTTTTACAAGCATACTGGTGACTTGTTTGGCAATATAATCTCTTTCAAATGTGTTAGATTTCTCATCTATTTGCTTTTTAGTCAGTAACGTTGGCCAGTGCCCATAATAAAAAAAGTTTTCTTGACTTAGTTCCCAAATCTGCCTTATTTCCCAAGTCTGCCTTACTTCCTTGCTTCCTCTCTCCAACTTAATGATTTAAATTAATTTAATGATTTAAACTAATCTAAACAATGGACTTGGGTGAAAATGTAATACCCTTAATCTGTTTTTTGCTGCCTGGTTAAGTCAATTTGTTTAACTCGGAAATCACTGGAAATCTTTTTCAGTCTTGGGCCTTTAAAATCTGGAAATCTTTTCCAGTCTTGTCTCTTGCTGTTTGGGTTGCAGAAGCAGTCAGCTTTCAATGTGATAGAATCCTTATTTTAACCTCTCTGATTTCTACTTAAAAACCTGCCCGTTTCTACCTGAGGCTCATATCCTTGTTGTAAAACTCTACACAATGAAGTCAACAATAATTAACGCAAACTGTCACTTTCACTCTTTTGGATCACCTTGCTCTTTTGGGGTCCTTCCCGCGTGCTTTGAGAAATGCATTGTAGAACTGTCTTCATGTCAGAAGAAAGGGGCCAGCACTTATCCTTTGGAATCTGTTCCCCACCTCTCAGGAGTGGTCTCCTGAGCCTCGATTCTCTAGAAATTGAATATAGCATCTTTGTGACTGCTGAGTGGAGCCACAGTGGCAGAAAAGCGCTGGATAGGAAAGAAGGAGGTATGGCACAAGGTGAAGGACTGCCATGTTCGCTTGCACAGAGATTAAGCTTTTGAGGAAGCATTTTGATGGCAATGAACAAAGGCATGTTCCTATCCAGGGGAGGGATCAATTCCACTAGGAATGCATCACTGCCTTCTTCAGGGTAGAAGGATTATGAAATCATCAATCTACCACCAAACTGCCAAATGGAGGGTTTAGTACTGGTCTCTGCTATTGCTGGGAGGTGCGGCATTTGGGATTGCTAAAGCTTTGATGGATTAGCTCTAGGAAGAGGGAGTCCATTCTGTGGTGCCCAGACACTGCACTGTCCGTCCTCCCACCATAGTTACACTCTTCATGCTCACTGTACAGGCCTGGTTGGCCTCCACAGGGTAGGCCACACATTTACCTGATTGTTAAGGGCCTACTCTCTGGTGAGAACTCTCAGCGAGACGTTAACATGGGTGTAAAGATGTGCCTAGTTTGTACCACTATTATGGGTCCTTCCACTTGCCTCTTCGTCTGATTTCCTTATCTACAATCTTTTAAGTTTGCTCTTTTCATTTCTCTAATGCAGCAATTTACCACTGTCCACCAGTCTTAACTTCTGCCCACTTCTTTCCCTAAACAGTGACAGTTAAGAGTAGTACTTAACTCTGGCTGGGTTGCTCACTTAGTTGGAGTGTCATCCCGTACACCAAAAGTTTTCAGGTTCAATTATTGGTTACGGCACCTAGGTTGTGGGTCCCATCCCTTCAATATTTCTCTCTCGAAATTAATTTTAAAATATCCTCATGCGAGGATTAAAAAAGAGAAAGAGTACTGTTCAAGCACTGCCTCTGGGGAGCATTTCCCTTCACCACTGTCCTAGAAAGCCACCTCTCGGGGGTTTGTGCTGTGGCAGCTGCCCTTTCACAGTCAGCACTGATAGTCTCTATTCACCTTTCTGGGAACCTATGACTCAATGGATTTGATGATACTCAGGTAGGAGCATGTCAGGAGCTATATTTCAAATGGCAAATAGTCCTCCACTGCAGGTGGCATAGTCTTTTTTTTAATTGAGTTTTTACAGAGAGGAAGGGAGAGGGATAGAGAGGTAGAAACATCGATGAGAGAGAAACATCGATCAGCTGCCTCCTGCACACCTCCTGCTGGAGATGTGCCCGCAACCAAGGTACATGCCCTTGACCGGAATTGAACTAGGACCCTTGAGTCCACAGGCCGACACTCTATCCACTGAGCCAAACAGTTCAGGGCCAGGTGGCATAGTCTTGTTCCAGAACTCAGGGGTGGGGTGTCTCTGCTATAACTCTCCTATTAGGGCATGACAGAGGCTCCACATTCATCCAGAGAGTGTGAATGAGATTTTTTATAAAGTGCCTGTTACATTGCAAATGTTCTATACATTTTAATTGCTTGTCACTGTAAGCAATTGTTTGGGGTTCTGGATTGGGAATTGGGCCATTGGGTGTCTTTCTAATGTTTCACTAAAGCCAACTGGTTTCATAACTTTATTAAAAAAATATTTCCATTATTAATGAAGAACCTGATGATCACAGAGACAACCACAAAGTATTGAGAAAGATGGACATTAAATTTTTGATTCTCAAACCTGTTAACACTCAGAAAGATCCAGATGATGATTAGTTTAAAATATAGATAGCTCAGAACTCAGTATTCACACACACAAACATGCACACACGCACACACACACCCCACCCCAGGTGGTTCTGATTTTCAATCAAGTTGTGGGAAGTTTGGGAACCATTGCTCTAATCCACATGTGGGAAACACCCAGTCACCAGCCATAGGTCCCAGAGCCTCTTTTCACTCACACCTCTCAGGGAATGAGAAACGTCTGTGCACAGAAAGGCAAGGCTAATACTGTGCAGCTCTCAAGGTGGCCTGCTTCACCCCATGGCCTAAAAACAGTTGGTACCCATTAGCCACTCAATACATAGTGAATGAATGAATGAACAAATGAACCAATGTCTCCTATATCTCTATAGCAGAAGTGTCTTCTGAACACCATTGTTTTTCTTTCTTTTATTAGAACTCTCCTAATAATTCAGCTTCCCTATTAAGAGCCTCATTTGTGTTTCTACTTACACTGGAATTTTCAATTCAAATATTTGAGCAAAGAAATCAAGAATTAACAAGACCAAGCTGCTGCTGCTGCCCACTTTAATAAAAACATTTCAAATTCCTTGTATTTTCTAACAATTTTCCTCTTTATAGATCAACTTTCAAAAAGTCTGACTAGTAGGCAACTATTTTACATTGATTCTTGGAAGGTATCAACACATAAGTAATTGACCCAAACATATATTTGCTCTTAAATGATTGTATATCCTTAACTATAAAATATGGTTAGCTCTGCCTGTTAATAATAAGGGTGAAAGAAGAGTATCCCCAAAGATTTGCAAACGAATTGGCTTTTGTGAAATTTTAATATAAGAATTTCTAAAAATGTATATAGTCCTTTAAGAAGCTTAAGAAAGGAGCCCGTGGTATTAGTACCTGTTTCTATCATTAATTTCTTTTTTTTTTTGGTAGTCCTATTTTCCCCCCATCTGTTTATTAATGCCTCATCTTAGATATCAAGATTGCTAGTAAGACTGTTTTATTTATCTTACTTGTCTGCATTCAATTGATAGATTATTTGGCTGCATTTCATCTTGCCTTTCAACATTTCATCTGTCTATTCGCAGTGAAGGTCTGGATCTAAAAATAAAATTCCATTAGTGAACATTTATATAAAATTCTTTAAACATGTCCATATAATTGGGGATGCATAATGCATACTTTTATACAGTTTTTCTCACCTACATAAAATTTTACACTTATTTTTAGTATAGTACTTTAAAGATTGCACAGAAAAATGATTAGTGAAAGCTCAAATTCACTTTTGTAAATTATTGTTTGAATTTTTACTGTCGGCTGATCACTAGCTGTCTGAGAAGAAAAATTATAGAATACCAATAAAACAGCTAAGTGAAAGACATTTCCATTACAAAAAGTTTCTCTCTCTCTCTCTCTCTCTCTCTCTCTCTCTCTCTCTCTCTCTCTCCCCCTCCCTCTCCCTCTCCCTCCCTCCCTCCCTCTCCTGAACACACACACACACACACACACACACACACACACACACACACACCACCTTCCCTTACAGCCAATTCATATAGGTTAGTATTCCAGGAGCTTTGTGTTCAATTCTGGCTTTAAATAAATCACTTCATCTAGCCAAAACCACTGACCTTTTCTTGGTTTCTACACAAAACTTCAATTCAAGTCCAGTATCCTTCAAATTCAGTCCAGGTGCTAAAAAAGGTCTCTTGGTTTTCCAAGGAACAGTCAACAGAATTTCCCTGCTCTGTATTCATATTTATAACATAGCCTGTAAATAGCTCAGAATTTTGTATTTTTTGAATTAAAGTGGCTCCATGGTGAATTTGTAGTTCATCAAATTCATAGACACTCACTTATAAATGTATGGTTTTCCTCTTAGAAATTAGTGATTATTCCTTTAGGATCTTGTTTTTTATTATATAAAAACTCTTCAGAATTCTTTAAAGAATAGGCATTTGTGTTATAAGTTACCAATAAAGAGAATAATAAAAAAATAAACCATTTCTTTAGAATGACTTTAGTTACCACCCAATGTAGAAATTCAGATCCATAGTAAACTCTGTAACTTTTTGCTTTTATGCTATTTAATTTATAGACTTAGAGATCAGGACATTTCTTTGGGTTTGGGCCTCATGAATAAATTAATATATTTAACCTTTATTAGCTTTCAAAGCTAAAATATAAACAGGGCCCCTTCCTCCTCCCTTCTTCCTCAGCTCCACTCCTGAATTTTGGTAAAAACCATGATCAGTAACAATTACTCTAATAATCAGATGCCATGTTTGAAAGTGTCAATAGATTTTATTAGAGATTACAGCCCTAGGAACGCAATATGGCACTAGTATGTCTGGATTAAATGTTCTGCCTTCCACAAGATAAATAACTGTAAACAAGAGACTGATTCCCTTTGCCTCAATTTTGTGTCTGTGAAGTGAAAAATATAATATCAATCCTAAACCAAAGATTATAGCAGTTAATTTATGAAAGAAATAGCTAGCTAGAACATAGTACAATTCGGTAAAAGAAACTTACTAGAGATTTTGAGAAAATGGAAAATAATGCAAATAATTTTTGCATAGTGTTATGATGTCATACAGATGGTGCTGGAGACAGACTCAGTTCTGGAAGATCTAAGGTGTCATATTTTCTCAGGATGAGTGACTTCTTAAATATATCTTTGAGTGATGTCAGGTATTTGACAAACTTGGGCAACTGGCCTTAGACTCTAATGTGTTTAAGAAGAAAGTGGTTTCCAGTAAGAATGCAGATTCTGATATAGTAGTTATGAAATGGGGCCTGAGATTTGCATTTCTAATGAGCTCTCAGGTGATGCTGTTGGTCCAGGAATCACCCTTTGACTGGTGTGGACCTAGATAACCTCTTAAGGACCATTTTAAATATATTAAATAATGTATATATCTGTCTACTACTGAGAAATTGGTTTACCTAATCAACTGCATACATGGTGTCAATCTAATAATCCATTTTTATGGACACCAGGTGTCTTGGTGTCATGAAAGAGTTCAAGCATGTCCTTTTTTTTTTTCTTTATTGGTCAAGGTATTACAAAGTAGGTGAGATCGCAATACCAGATATCAAGCTGTATTACAAAGCTGTATTACATCCCCCAATAACCCCCAACCACCGCCCCCACTCATGCCCTCATCCCCCTGTTGTCTGAGTCCATTGGCTTGACTTATATGTATGGATACAAGTCCTTTGGTTGATCTCTCCCCCGCACCCACACCCTCCCCCACCCACTCTCCTGGGATCAATAGACCGATCACTGTTTCTCTGTCTCTGGATCTGTCCCTGTTCATTAGTCTATGTTGTTCTCTATATTCCACAAATGAGTGAGATCATATGATATTTATCTTTCTCTGACTGGCTTATTTCACTTAGCATAATGCTCTCCAGTTCCATCCATGCTGTTGCAAATGGCAAGAATTCCTTCTTTTTTACTGCAGTGTAGTATTCCATAATGTAGATGTACCACAGTTTTTTAATCAATTCATCTGCTGATGGGCACTTAGGCTGTTTCCAGATCTTAGCTATGGTAAATTGTGCTGCTATGAACATAGGGGTGCATATATCCTTTCTGATTGGTGTTTATAGCTTCTTGAGATATATTCCTAGAAGTAGGATCACTGGGTCAAATGGGAGTTCCATTTTTAGTTTTTTGAGGAAACTCCATACTGTTCTCCATAGTGGCCGCACCAGTCTGCATTCCCACCAGCAGTGCAGGAGGGTTCCTCTTTCTCCGCATCCTCTCCAGCACTTGTCATTTGTTGATTTGTTGATGATAGCCATTCTTACAGGTGTGAGATGATACTACATTGTTGTTTTGATTTGCATCTCTCATATAATTAGTGACTTTGAGCATGTTTTTATATGTCTTTCAGCCTTCTGTATGTCTTCTTTTGAAAAGTGTCTATTTAGGTCCATTGCCCATTTTTTGATTGAATTGTTTATCTTCCTTTTGTTAAGTTGTATGAGTTCCCTGTAAATGTTGGATATTAAACCCTTATTGGTGATATCATTGGCAAATATGTTTTCCCATGCAGTGGGCTTTCTTGTTGTTTTGTTGATGGTTTCCTTTACTGTGCAAAAGCTTTTTAGTTTGATGTAGTCCCATTTGTTTATTTTCTCTTTAGCTTCTGTTGCCCTAAGAGCAGTATCAGTGAAGAAATTCCTTTGGCACGTTTGCGATTTCACTGCCTGTGTATTTCTCTAGTATTTTTATGGTTTCCTGTCTTACGTTTAAGTCCTTTATCCATTTTGAGTTTATTTTTGTGTATGGTGTGAGTTGGTGGTCTAGTTTCATCTTTTTGCATGTATCTGTCCAAGGATCAATATCATCACAATGTCCATACTTCCCAAAAGCAATCTATAGATTCAATGCAATCCCCATTAAAATATGAACAGCATATTTCACAGATCTAGAACAAACGTTCCAAAAATTTATCTGGAATAAAAAAAGACCTCAAATAGCTGCAGCAATCCTGAGAAAGAAGAACAAAGTAGGTGGGATCTCAATACCAGATATCAAGCTGTATTACAAAGCCACTGTTCTTAAAACAGCTTGGTACTGGCACAAGAACAGACATATAGATCAGTGGAATAGAATAGAGAACCCAGAAATTGACCCAAACCACTATGCCCAATTAATATTCGATAAAGGAGGCAAAAGCATACAATGGAGTCAAGACAGTATCTTCAATAAATGGTGCTGGGAAAATTGGACAGATACAAGCATGTCCTTTTAATTTCCTATAACAGTGACTTAGAGCAGGTCTGAGATGAACTTGGGCATTTGCATTTCTAACAAGTTCCTGGGTGTGGTAACTACTGTTTGTCCAGGTACCTCATCTTGGGAACCACTGGCTTAGAGAAATGACTGATTCTTTCCTGGAATCAATTGATTCTCTTCCTGAATTGTTTACTTGAATCATCAATACAAGCACATACTTCTGTGCCTCCAATGAAGAAATTTCAGCATTGGGTCGTTTTGAGATATTGTGATTTACACTAAGAAAAAGACATTTGGTTTTCCACTCTATTCCTGGCATTGAGTTCCTATTATTTCTTGTGGTTAGAGCAATGAGGGTATCTTTTGTTATGTTAAGGAAGTGACCTTTGGAAACTCTTAGGTAACCTAAGGATGTAGGTTGGTTGCCAGAGGAACCCACTAAATGATTAGAGGAAACTTCTTTTAAAAATATATTTTTATTGATTTTTTTTACAGAGAGGAAGGAAGAGTGATAGTTAGAAACATCGATCAGCTGCCTCCTGCACTCCCCCCCCACTGGGGATGCACCCACAACCAAGGTACATGGCCTTGACTGGAATCAAATCTGGGACCCTTCAGTCCGCAGGCCGATGCCCTATCCACTGAGCCAAACCGGTCAGGGTAGAAGAAACTTTTAGTACCCACCCCTCAACCTCCAGAGAGAAAGAGGGGCTGGCCAATGATTTAATAAACCATCTCTATGTAATAAGCCTCCATAAAAAAACAAAATGAATGTGTTCAGAGAACTTTCTGGTCCATGAGCATATGGAGGTACTGGGAGAGGGCGTGCCTGGAGAGAGCACAGAAGCTCCTTGCCCTGTATATCTCTTCAGTCTGGCTGCCCCTGAGTTATATCCTTTCATAATACGCTGGTGATCTGGTAAGTAAAATGTTTCTCTGAGTTCTGTGCACCATTCTAGCAAATTAATCAAACCTGAGGAGAAGGTCATGAAAACCTCTCATTTATAGCCAGTCAGTCTGAAGTACAGATAACTTGGACATGCAGTTGGCATCCTGAGTTGGAGGGGTTGTTGGAAACTAATTTATAGCCAGTTGGTCAGAACTATAAGTAAAAACCTGAAATTGCAACTGGCGTCTTTCAGGGGATGTGGGGGAGGGAAGTGTCTTGAAGGACTGTGGAATATAGTGTTACCTCTGGCTAGGTAGTGTCAGAATTGGATTGAATTGTGGGACACCAGGTGGTAGCTCTAAAATTGCTTGCTGTGGGGGAAACCCCCCTCCACACACAC
Source organism: Murina feae (assembly GCA_004026665.1). Classification (NCBI taxonomy): domain Eukaryota; kingdom Metazoa; phylum Chordata; class Mammalia; order Chiroptera; family Vespertilionidae; genus Murina; species Murina feae. The sequence goes on along the minus strand of PVJC01016495.1, from coordinate 10,865 downwards.
ACATTGGAATTGGTCTCAGAACTCCAAAAGAGATACCATCCCTAGAACCATGATTCTTAAATGTGTTTCAATTTGCTTACCAAGTCAGTGGAGCAACAGATCTCATCACCTCCCATTTATCCCACGCAATAAAACATCCCCAGAGTCAACAGAAAGAGAAGTACTGGTTTTCATTAAAGAATAGTGAGGTGATGTCTGCTTTTCGTAATGTATAAATAAATTATTAATATAGCCCAGATGCATTAGTACCAAGATTGTTATGTTATAAACATGAAAAAGTAATCATGGATCACCGGGAGAACTTTGATTGTCCCCACAATTTTACTGTTCACACGGATAACCAATGATGCGACAGATAAAAGTCATGCTTCAGAAAACAAAACAGTATCCGCACTGGAACTTCATCATGCAACACAGGGTATTCAGCTAGAAATGCAGAATTTGAGGACCATACCAAGGCCCCAAGCTAAAGAACAACCAAAGGGTGAGGAGGAAATTCGGTTAGACCAAGTTACTTATTTGAACCTCCACAAGGAAACCTAAACGTATTGAGGCAAATGCTATTTTTCATGCTGACTTTTGCAATGTTAAGGAACACTTTGTCTTGGCATCTCATTAGAACTTCACACATAGAAAAGTAACAGAACCCTTACATTTCCCTGAGGTTTGCCTAACCTCCCAAGGATAGCAGCCAGACTCAGTCACCAGGTTAGACCACGAGGGGTGGTGTAACCTCTATGATGGTGTAGTTGGGGCTGTCTTGGAAGTTGCCAGTCTTTAGAATAGAGGTAGAGCCTATAGATGTTCTTTGGTGCAGTTAGCTTTCCTTTGAAATCACTCCTCGTGGAAAGCAGTGACGATCAATTGGGTGTTGGTACTCTTTGAGCATGTTGTCACCTCAAAGAAACTTCAAATAGATTGAATGACGAATAGCCAGAAGCAGCTCTTTAAAACACTGCATTCATATTAATGGTAGCAAGCTCTGGACAGATGCTTGAAAATAATCCCACCGTTTGAAAGAAGGCAAGGAACATTTTAAAAGATGGAATACTATGCTGATGTGAAAAAATAAGGAGTTCTTACCATTTGCAACAGCATGGATAGAACTGGAGAACATTATGCTAAGTGAAATAAGCCAGTCAGAGAAAGATAAATATCACATGTTCTCACTTATTTGTGGAATATAATGAACTACATAAGTTGATAAACAAAATAGAACCAGAGTCATAGAAGCATCAAATAGACTGTCCAACCTATGAGTAAAGGCAGGGGAGGAAGGGGTATGAGATCAATCAAAGGACTTGTATGCATGCAAATGAGCATAGCCAATGGACACTGATGGGGTGTGGTGGGGGAGGGAGTGAGGGCACATGCTGAGGGTTGGGGGCGGCTGGGGAGTGGTCAATGGGGGTAAAAAGGAGACTTATGTAATACTTTAAACAATAAAGAATTTAAATTTTTTAAAAAATAAAAGATCTTCTTGCAAACTCGTCTCGGCATTGCAAAATAACATGAAAGAAACTGGAGCTGTATAAGATAAAATTCCTTCAAATTAAGGTTTAATAAACATGTAAAGATGTTGCTTGCCAGTTGAAAGCTATACCCTGGCTATGAAGGCTAGCTTACTTGCCTTTTGTTGACTCAGAGTCCTGTAACCTACTTGAGTGTTACATGTATGTGTTTAACACTATTCTATTCATTTTATGTTTTGATTAATTTTCACAAGCAATATATGAAGTATGCGCTCTTTTTTTTTAATCCAAGAGGAAACTGTAATACTTAGAAGTTAGTAATTTATCTAAGATCACATTGAAGGCAATAGAGGCAGAATTTAAACAAGGCATGTTTGGGCACTGAAAACTGATTTTAATAACCATAATATACTCTTCTCATCTAATGATTTGAAATTTACAATTATCAGTTTATTATAAACTAGAGGCCTAGTGCATGAAATTTGTGCATGGGGAGAGAGGGTGTGTCCCTCAGCCCAGCCTGCACCCTCTCCAATCTGGGATCCCTCCCACAATTCAAGATGGTGGCTCCCAACCACTCACCTGCCTGCCTTCCTGAGTGCCCCTAATCGCTTCTGCCTGCCAGCCTGATCACCCTCTTACTACTCCCCTGCCAGCCTGATCAATGCCTAATTGCCTCCTTGCCAGCCCAAATGCCCCTAACTGCCCTCCCCTGCCAGCCTGGTCACCCCTAACTACCCTCCTCTGCCAACTAGGTTGCCCCTAACTGTCCTCCCCTGCAGGTCTGATCTCCCCCAACTGCCCTCCCCTGCTGGTCATCTTGTAATGGCCATCTTATGTCCACATGGAGGTGGCCATCTTGTGTGTTGGAGTGGTGGTCAATTTGTATATTACCTCTTTATTATATAAGATGTTATATCTTCCAGTGAATCTGTATGTATATAAGAGGAGAATCCTTGAAAATGTATTTGATGAAAGACAATATGTTGTAATATAAAAAAAAAAACAAAACAAAACCAAGAGCCTGCCCTGGCCAGGTGGCTCAGTTGGTTGGGGCATCTTCCCTTTCACCAAAAGGTTTCAGGTTAGATTTCTGGGTGGGGCAAGTATGTGAGGCAAGCAATAGATGTTTCTCTCTCACATAGATGTTTTTTCTCTTTTCCTCTCTCTCTAAAATAATCTATATATATAAAACCCTAAGTGACTGGATGACTGGTTGCTATGATGTGCACTGACCACCAGGGGCCAGATGCTCAGTGCAGGAGCTGCCTCCTGGTGATCTGTGTGCTCACGCAGTGGGAGCACTGCTCAGCTGACTGATGTGAGCCAGACGAGGGCTCACGCTGGCGAGTGCAGCTGCTTCAGTGCAAGCCTTTCCTGCCTCCAAGGCAGCACTACTGAGCAGCAGCAGCAGGCGCAATGGGGCTGGGATGAGTGGCAGCAGCCAGCTGCCTGCTGCTTTGCGCAGTACTACATCCCCTGAGGGGTCCTAGATTGCAAGAGAGTGCAGGCCAGGCTAAAGGACCCCACAGGTGTACGAATCAGTGCACTGAGCCTCTAGCAATAATAAGCATATCCTCAGGTGAAGATTTTTTTTTAAAGGAAGAATCTAGGAAATAAGTTTGATCTGTAAATGTTCCAGGTAGTACAGGGGAAATCAGGTACCCTTACCCTAGAACACAGGTTTCTTACATGTTAATTTTTTTAAAAATATATATTTTATTGATTTTTTACAGAGAGGAAAAGAGAGGGATAGAGAGCTAGAAACACTGCTGAGAGAGAAACATCGATCAGCTGCGTCCTGCACACCTCCCACGGGGGATGTGCTTGCAACCAAGGCACATGCCCCTGACTGGAATCGAACCTGGGACCCTTCAGTCTATAGGCCGATGCTTTATCCACTGAGCCAAACCGGTCAGGGCTACATGTTATATTTTAAATTTTGGTAATAATTTAATAAAAATAGGTGATCATTAGTCATGCCCTAATATTCTTGGATTAGGTGGCTGAAAATATATTTGAGGTCAGTACATTTTTTAAAAAATATATTTTATTGATTTTTTTACAGAGAGGAAGGGAGAGGGACAGAGATTTAGAAACATCTATGAGAGAGAAACATCAATCAGCTGCCTCTTGCATACTCCCGCAACCCAGGTACATGTCCTTGACCGGAATCGAACCTGGGACCTTTCAGTCCCCAGGCTGATGATCTATTCACTGAGCCAAACTGATCAGGGCAGAGGTCAGTACATTTTTAAAAAACATCCACACTGCCTGTGTACAGGGCCAGTTCTGGAGTGTGTGTGTGTGTGTGTGTGTGTGTGTGTGTGTGTGTGTTGTGTGTGTGTGTTTAATGCCAAAAGACCAGTAGTCTGCCAAGAACTTTTCCTTCCTGTGATTATACCAAAAATTTAAGAGAGGCTTTTCAGTTGTTTCTTTGCCCTTGAAAAAATACTCTTTCTCTCAGAAATCTAAACGGAGATTTGGAGTAAAAAGTTTTTCTCTCGTCGTTTTCCAAACTCCAAATAGCTTTATAAATAATATATCTGAAGCTCACTAAATAATCACAGTAGGGCATGTTTCTTTGATTCTGCTACTTACATGCTTAAATCTATAAGATGGCATGTTTCTAAGCACGGAACATGAAAATTTTCATGTAAGGCATATTCAAAATATGGTATGGAACTTCCGCTGTGTACAAAACCAGTAAGTTGGCTCTGATTTGGCACTTTGACCAGGTACTATTCTGTGTAGGTGTGAAAGAGATTCAGCAAACATGTATGTGTGTGCTGGCTTTTTTTTTATAAGTACATGTGTATAAGGAATCATTAGCTGTTTTAACTGGAGTAATTTTAAAATCAGATTTCAGGGGGAGACCCAGCTTCCTCTTAACCTCTCTGAAGAGTGGCACCTGATCTGGTTGCACCATCCACCTTCACTGGCTAATATTGGAATCACACCCTCTAAGAAATCACCTGGCAGGTTTCTCCAGGACATTTCAAAATTCAACCCTCCCTCAAGGGAAGAGACACGGGGGTGGGGTTATCCCCTAAAGACACAGCCCATTCCAATGGAGACAAATGCTGGCTTCAGTTTCACCACTAGGTTTACTTGTGCACAACAGTTCCCAATAAAAGCCAGCTGGTTTAGATTTTGTCTGCAGACCTGAAACCCAGCAAATTTGGCTTGGCTTCCCATTCTGCAGAAAATGCTTCACACGACTGTAATCTGGAAATACTGCAGTGTACAAACCCTCAATAGAAACAACAGGAGAGCAGCTGTCTCCTACTTCACTTTCTCCCGACTCCATCTTAAAGGCTTAGGTGCTGTTAAAGGGAGGGAAAGAGCCTGCCACTGAGCATGAAAGATGGTATGAATCATCCATGACTACCTTTGTTGTTTGTTCTGAGCCAGAAGGAAAGATTAAAGAGTTGCCATTGATGAGTGAGACAACTCACATTTTGGAAACACTAGAGAAGGCAGGAGCATTTAAGATCATGGAAGGAAATAAAACAACAAAACAATACTGTTGCAATCCAAACAATAAAAGGCTTCAGTCTGTGAAAGCATAGTGTTATCTTTTCCATTTTTCCACCCTTATGCTTTCACTGGCTTCATACAATCCCCTTGTTGCCTATAATTGGGGCTGGAGTTGGTGCCAAAGCTGCATAAAATAAGCAGCCTTTCCTTTATACTTTCTGTGCATCATGATTGTGTATGTGAAGTCATAAAATCATTTATTATGAGCATGTGTATTCCTGGCTTAAGGAGCCAAGTATTCTTGTGACAACAATATAATGGCATCAGATGTATTCCCATAAAACACCATATGTGGGCACTTAATAGTTATTGCTCTGGCACCTACATGCTGGGATATCATCTTAAAGGGGGACTCCTTAGGAAAAAAAAGAACATTTGGTACTGAGACAAAAAAAATGAGATAGGTGAGCGAAGAGTACAGATTTATTAAGAACCTGTTGATAATGACAGTTTATCTTCCATTAGTATCAGATTGTCTCAGAGCATCTTCTAGAGTTCTTTGCATGGGTTCAAGGAAACCCTTTGCAGCCTTGCAAACACCAGTAAATAAATAGTCTCTCAATCTCCAAGTTATAAGCATGCTCTCACAACATGTTGATATCTAGCAAACTGTGAGAGTGGGAAAACGTAATTTTTATTCTTCTTATCTATTACTCTTTCAAAAGCATTTATTTGGCACCTGTGGTACCAATTACAGTAAACAAGTTGGTTTGGTTTTCAAACTAGATAAAAGAATGCAGAGTGAATGCCTGTTGATGTTTTGAGAGTATGTCTTAGACAGAAACTAGTCCTCATTGCCTCTTTCTCGGCGGCCAGCTTCCAGTTTAGGGTGGAATGGCTTCCTTTGTTTGCTACTGAGGCTGGAGTCTGAAAATTCCCAAATCATAATATGCTTTGAGTTTGCCAGAACTATGGGACTGATGTGTCATTATGATGTTAGCTCCTGCAATGGGTGGCCAGACAGTCATTGTTAGTATAAGATAGGGGATTTCAAAACAATCCAACGGCAACAAGAGACCAGAGCGCACTAGTTCCTGGTTGAATGTCCATTTCAGTTGGGGGTCAAGGCAATCTGAAAAGTGGGAAACCATATAAATCAGATTTTAGGGCTTTTTTTTCAAAGGGCAAGTTAATGATATACTGCTATGTGCCACTGATGTCTGTGTAGGAAGATGCTGCTGCTGATGTTTTGTTTCCATGCCAGCCATGAGTCACTACCTGCATCTCTATTCACTCACTCTTCCTCGGGTAACAGACAGGCTGCAACATACAATGGCATTTTGTTTAAAGTACATATGGTAGTTATTACATTGAAAATGTACACTGAGCATATGTCTACAACCCTAATTGAGCCTTCCAACACTTCTACACGGCTGCTCCGACCTAGTCCACTCTCTCACTGATCTTTGGCCCTAACTTCCATTCCAGCACCACTCCTCTACAATGGGAATATTGTTACTTTTAATTGTTTTTGTCCTTTTAATATTGCCAGCTAGCTGAAAGGGAAATTTTGAGGTGGAAAGATCTCTTACTGAACCAAATGGATTTTTCTCTAGTTGGTAAAACTAGCTTAATAGCTACTATCCCTACATCTGGTTATTCTCTACCAGTTGCTGATCTTTTCAAAAGCCTTTATCTATTAAACAGAAATTCCTTACCTTTTCTTCTCTCTCTCATTAAGAACTTGTATGCTATTATCCTACCACAATGTGGTTTGAAATCTGGTTTCTTTTTCACCTCCAACATCATGAATTTTCCATTATCTACCAATGGTTCTCCATCCCAACCATGCATCACAAGGGTATAGACAACTTTTAGAAATTATGAATGTCAAGCACTTTATTCCCACTTATCCTTTGACCTATTAAATTAAAAATTATAGTGATAAGTCCTAGGAATCATTCATTTTTAATGCTGCACAGTTAATACTGATATGCAACCATAATGAAATATACCTTTCTAACTTAAGTAATAACTTTTTATTGTATGTCTATTATCTACAAGATATTTTATGTTTTGTCTCATTTAAACCTTACAGTGAGCTAATAAATATTACTTTCTTCACATCCAATCTAATAAAAGAGTAATATGCTAATTGTGTCACTCCACTACATCCCAAACCACATCCACCAGCCAATCAGAATGACTATATCCAAATTAACCCAACCAAGATGGTGGCTGGCAGCCATGGAGCTAGAGCAAACAGAAGGCTTGATTGCCCTGGTGATGGAGGAAGCCAAGCTTCCTGTCTACCTAGGCTGGCTGTGGTCTCTGCTCAAAGCAACAAAGTTTCAATTATAGAAGATAAATAAACCCCAGATACCTGTTTCCAGCCAGTCTCACTAGGAGCTTGGGTCACTGGGGCCCTTGGCCAGCCTACAAACAGCCATCAGCTCCTCACCAAGGATGGCCAGGCTACCCAGCGAGGACCCCAACCTGAAGGGGCTGTGGCCAGCCTGCAAAAAGCCATCAGCCCCTCACCCATCCAAGCTGGTCAGGCACACCAGTGGGGACTCCAACCTGAAGGGGCTGTGGCCAGCCTGCAAACAGCCATCAGCCACTCACCCAGGCTAGCCAGGCACTCCAGTGGGGACCCTCACCATGAAGGGGCTGTGGCTACCTGCAAACAGCCATCAGCCCCTCACCCAGTCTGGCCAGGAACCCCAGCAGGGACACCCACCCTAAAGAAGCTGTGGCCAGCCTACAAAGAGCCATCAGCCCCTCATTCAGGCTGGCCAGGCACACTAGCGGGGACACCCACCCTGATCTGGGACACCCTTCAGGGCTAAACAGCCAGCCCCCACCTATGCACCATGCCTCTATCCTATATAATAAAAGGCTAATATGCAAATTGACCCTACCATCAGAATGTCTGAGAATGACTGGTCACTATGACACACACTGACCACCAGGGGGCAGACACTCAATGCAGGAGCTGCCTCCTGGTGGTCAGTGTGCTCCCACAGGGAGAGCTCTGCTCAGCCACAAGCCAGGCTGCCAACTGCAAGCACAGCAGTGGTGGCAGGAGACTCTCCCGCCTCCTCAGCAGTGCTAAGGATGTTCAAGTGAAGCTTAGGCCTGCTCCCTACTGGCAAGTGGACATACCCCAAGAGCTCCTGGGCTGCCAGAGGGATGTCAGACTGCCAGCTTAGGCCCAATCCTCTGGGGAGAAGGCCTAAGCCAGCAGATAAACATCCTCTGAGGGGTTCCAGATTGCAAGAGGGCACAGGCCGGGCTTGGCTGAGGGGCTTCGGCCCCCCTGAGTGCACAAAATTTTGTGCACCGGGCCTCTAGTTTAATATAACAGGAAACTTGGGAACAGAGAGTCATTTTTAACAATATATGTTTAGCGATTTCAGAGAGGAAGGGAAAGGGAGAGAGAGATAGAAACATCAATGATGAGAGAGAATGATTGATCAGCTGCCTCCTAAATGCCCCTACTGAGGATGGAACCCACAATCCTGGAATGTGCCCTTGACCAGAATTGAACTCAGGACCCTTTAGTCCTCAGGCCGATGCTCTATCCATTAAGCCAAACCAGCTAGGATCAGAGAGTCTTTTGTTGAGGGTTTTTGGTTATTGTTGTTTTTGATTGTTTGTTTTTAAATACTTCAAGTAATGTAATTAGCAAATTTTTGAGTGAGGACTTAAATCTGTGGCTTGAAGCCAAAGGTTGGCCTCTTTTGACTATACTTACTATATCCACTCATTCATGCTATTGACTAGAAAATTCTTTTGTTTCTAATTCTCATTATGCCTTTGGGGATTTACTTATAGGGACAAAACACCTATTATATTTATAATAGCTTAATATCTTGTACTGCAACCTAAAGGTGTGTATGAGGAAAAATAATGTGGCCCTAATTGGTTAGGCTGTTGTTGCTGGGTTATGCAGTTCCATACACTCTCCAAACTTCAGCAGCTTGATTTCTAGGTCATGGTACCTGCAGGCAGCTGAGGGTCTGTGACCCATTTCTAGACTCAGGTGAAAGGTGTCACAACTATTTGGAATATGCCATTTTTATGGCAGAGTTTTTAAAAAGGCAAGCAATAGAATTGTTCTTAAGCTTCTGCTTGAAGATAACATACATCATTCCTGATCACATTTTTTTAGTAACTCAAGTCAAGTTCAAGCCCAATGTCAGTGGAGCAGTAAATGCATTCCTACCACAAAAATTGATGCTTTAAGTTATGTGGCATCAGACAGTGGGTATGTAATCCATTAGCGTGAAAGAAGAGTGAATCCTTGTGTAAAACAATACAATCCATCTCAATTCCCCTTCTACATACGAGAAGCATGAGACTCAGAGATTGAATTAGCTTGTCCAAGGCTAATGAATGACACAACTGAGAGAATGATGGAGTCTTTCTGACTCTAAAAGTCAGTGTTCTCTCTGAGCAGTCAGTTTGAAAAATGGGGAGAAGGAGATTGTAGCTCTCTCCTCTATTATTCTTTCATCTTCATGCCAAAGCCATTCTGAAACATCATGTCCCTCCAAGAACCTGAGTCAGCTTTGATTTACCTCAGCATATTCAATATCAAATAAAAGTCAATATAATATCTATTAATGATATCATTTATCGAGCAGGTATTTTGTACCAAACACAAGTCCCAAATCTCTTTATATATTGTCATATTTGATTTTAGGCAATACATTTTGTGGTAGGCATTATCCCATTTTAAAGATAGGAGGACATAGTCTCAGTACATGGCTTAAAATGACAGCTGGAGTGAGGCAGCACCGGTTTAAATCCCTTTCTACTCACATGCTTGTGCTAGGATGTTCTGTTACGCTTTCCAACAAAAAGTTCTCTGTTTTAAATGTACATTTACATTTGTTTTGTTCTCTGCCCTGGCTTCCACCACCTATTTTTACTTTTTATTTTCTTATACCTGAACTACTACTGTAGCTTCCTCATTAGATTTCTCCACCAAACCAGTCTGTCTACCATGAGTAGACTCATTCTCAAATTGTGCCTTGACCAAGTATGTCTGTGTGCAAAAAGACAGCTCTCGTGCTCCTTGCATCCCATTTTCACATCTAAACTCCTTCATCTGATTTCCAAGGACACCCAGAACACACACCAGTCTTATTTCCCCGCCATATCTCAAAGGTGTACCACATGTGACTAGGTATAAATGATCCATGAAAAGGCACATGTTTGCGGAACAGTAGGAAATAAGGCTAGTATGTGTTCTGGTGTGCTTAGTTGCCCCTCATTTATTCCCACCTCACTTTATTCATATTCGTCCCTTTGCCTGAAACTAAATCGAGAGCTTCATGAGGGCAGGGTCTTGTATGACCCTACAAATGTGACCCATATTGCTTATCATAGTGCTATCTTTGAAGTGGGAAGTGATTACTTTACTGGAACATCTGTACTTGGGTACAACAAATGGGGTGGTTTCTGCCACATGGTCCTGTAGACATTTATAGGTGACTAGGTATAAATGATCCATGAATCCCTTCTAGTTCTGCTGGAATAGGTCACCAAAGTAGAGGGAAAATGCTAAATTTGCCATATCCCCTGAGGACAAGTTAAGACATTGAAGAATGAAAGATTAACTGGCAGTAAGCATGGAATTAATGTTGCATCACACCAGCCTCTCCAAGGGGCAATAGGAGTAGCATTTGGGAAGTCATGAATCTCCCAGACCACAGGGTAAAAAATGTGTTTGACTCCTAGGAATAGAGAATAAGAAAAACTGTGCTGTCAGGTCCTTGTGACTGTGCGTGCTTAGTAAAGTATTATAAATGAATACCTCCATGTATTGTGTTTTCTGAATTTCTGTTGATTAAGATAAGAATCCTCAAAAAAAAATACTTTATGCCCACCCAAAATATATAAATA
>PVJC01016494.1:0-33665 GCA_004026665.1 Murina feae | reverse complement strand
GCTTTGTTTATCACTCTTGTCTCCTGGACTGCAGGTGAGGGCTGCATCCACTACCTGCGGGCAGCTGGGCTCAGGCACTCGGGGGCCCATGAAGGACACACTAGGGAGGATCATTACGGGAAGCTGGAGTGTTTAACTGCTGACCATATTCCTCGGGGCTGAGGGTTGCCACTGGGGCTTTAAATGCTTGGTACTTTACGACTGTCCATGTGGGCTGAGCAAGCTCCCCCAGCACTGAGAAATCCCCAGCAGAGAACGAGGTGCATGTGCAGAATCAGGTGAGCGTCTCTGTGCATGGCCAGGTCCCCGCAGCCAGAGGGGAGCTCAGGGGGTCTGGGGGCTCTGCGGTGGGCAGGCCCAGCACCTACTGCCCTCAATAACAAGAGGGCTGACTAGCACCCGATGAAGTGCCAGATATCTCAGTCCTCATGCAGCAACCCACATGGGGATAGTATTCCCCTTTAACAAAGGAGGAAACCAGGGTTTAATGAGATAGAGTGGCTGATCAGTGACAGAGCCAGACTGCCTGTTACAGGCTGCATTGTGCCCCCCTCACAAAAGATATGTAGGTGTCCTGACCCCCCAGGACTTAAATCTGTGACCTTATTTGAAGACAGGATCTTTTTGTTTTATTAATCCTCGACCGAGAATATTTTTTCCATTGTAGAGAGAACGGAAAGGGGAGGGGGAAGAGAGAGAGAAACATCTATGTGAGAGATACACATCAATTGCGGGGAATCGAACCCATGATCCTTCAGTGCACGGGCCGAGGTTTTAGCCACTGAGCAACACAGGCCAGGGCTGGAGACTGGGTCTATACAGAGGCAATCAAGTTAAAGTGAGGTCGTTAGGGTGAGCCCTAATCCAATAGGATTGGCGGCCTTATGAAAGGGGGAAGTTAGGACGCAGAGACTGACAGACGCACAGGAAGAGGATGGGAAGCGGCACAGGAGAAGGCGGCCATCTACAAGCCCAGCACAGAGGCCTGCAGCAGCTCCTTGCCCACAGCCCTCCGCCAACATCTTGATTTCAGACGTCTGACCCCTAGAACTGTGAGCGTGAATTTCTGCTATTTAAGCCGCCTAGCCTGCAGCACTTCGTTACGGGAGCCCTCGGTCACCAATCCAGAGCTGGTGTGGCTAACTGTGCTGCTGAAAATAGGGTGACAATTCTTACCCCATATGCTGGGCGTGAGGATTAGCCGGGACAGTGCCTGCAATGTCTTCACATAACGTCCTCCATGGCTGCCCCTGCTCAGCGAGCATCAGGCAATGCTTGCTGTGGACCAGTGGGAAGGAGAATAGATGTCTCCGAGGATAGAGTTTGTCAGGAGACAGGGAAATGTTTTGAAAGGTGAAGGAGTGACTTGGTTTCTATAGAAACCGGGCCCAAGGTGCCCTGTTGTGGGCCACCCACTCATTTTAATTAGCATCCTCCTCCTCAGCGGGAGACGGAAAAGGAGATGCAAGGCCGCCTGCATACCATCTTTGGGGTGCAGGACCCCAGTTCAAAGGAGGAGGTGGGGTAGGAGTTTGAAAGCCTTGTCTATTTCCCCAGAGCCGTTTAAAGTAACTCATAGATGATCACTGCTGTGTAAAACAAAAAACGTCTGCCTAGAAAAAGTCTGGAAGGGATTGTCCTGACAGTCTCCAGGGTTATCCTTCGAGAAGTTGTTTTGCTACTGGATTCTCTACCTTCCTGTGCAGTGTTTTCCTGGGGCTCAGAGTGACTTAATAGTAGCTAGCATACACTGAGTGCTTACTGTGTATCAGGCATTGTTCTAAGTACTTGTGTGAGGGAAGTATTGATTTGTTCCCATTTTGCAGATGAGGGAACTGAGGTATAATGGGATTAAATAATCAGTGTGCGGTCACACAGAAACAGGTCTGGAATTTGAACACGGATCTGCCAGAATTGAGAGCCATGAATGAACTAGCCTCTGTTGTCTCTTTTCTAATGGTGGTGAGGGGCCAGGATATTTTTTCTATTGGTAAGTAAACAACGTTTTTAAAAACATAGGAATTAAAGGAGATGATAGATGATAGATAGATAGATAGATAGATAGATAGATAGATAGATAGATGATAGATAGGTAGATAGATAGATCTTCACTGAACCCCCAGGCCACCATGAGCACAGTGTGTGTGTGTGTGTGTGTGTGTGTGTGTGTGTAGAGAGAGGAGGACTGGAAATGCCATCACATGACAAAGACAACTTTAGGAAGCCAGAAAATGTATACTGAAGGAACTGCCTACTTTGGCCAGTAAATTTGAGATCTAAACAGGGGTTGGCAATCTATGGCCCACGGGCCAAATCTGCCCACTGCTTGTTTTTGTAAATAAAGTCTTATTGGACCCCAACCAGGCCCATTCCTAAAATCTCTGACCACGTTGAATAGTTGTGACTGAGACTCTATGGCCCACAAAGCCTAAAATATTTACTGTCTGGCTTTTTCCAGAAGTTTAGTTACAGTTATGCAGGATGAGTACGTTCTACAGAGCAAATGCACAGCCGGTGACGACAGTTAATCGTGCTGCACTGAAGACTGGAGATTTGCTAAGAACAGACTTCAGGTGCTCTCGCCACAAAAGAACGGTAACCACAGGAGGAGATGATACGTTAATTGGTTTGACTGTGGTATCATTTCACTACGTGTATGTTTATCAAATCCTGCCATACACCTTAAATAATTTATTTAAGAATATAATTTTAGCCCAGCCTATGAGGCTCAGTGGTTGAGCAACGACCTATAAACCAGGAGGTCAAGGTTCGATTTCTGGCCTGGGTTGCAGGTTCAATCCCCAGCCTGGGGAATGCAGGAGGCAGCTGATCAATGATTCTCTCTCCTTGGTGTTTCTCTTTCCCTCCCCTTTCCTCTCTGAAATCAATAAAAATATTTTTTAATATATAATTTTTTAAAAGCTTGCCTACCCCTGTCTAGAGCAATGCTTCATAAACGTTAATGAGCATATGACTGCCCTTCCCCCCGCCACCTTCACCCTGAGAGCTAGTGACAAAGCAGGTTTGATGGGGCAGGTCTGGTTTGGGGCGGTGGGGGGGGGGGGTGGTCTGCATTTTTAACATGCTCTCAGGGGCTGCTGCTGATCCACAGACACTCAGGATTGAGCCTGTAACAAACACTGTGTTTCCGTCCAGAGCCAGGCATGAGCTCATCTACCAGCACCTCCAGCCATCACACATGCAGGCACTATCAGCAGATCCTTAGGAGGTTTATTTGCCAAAGCAAAGGATCCTTCCCTTCTCAGTGGCCTGCGTCTGACCAACCCCCTTCTCCCCACCTGCTAGGTTCTCACTGGAGGGTGATTTCCATGCATGCGAGCAGAGGCCCCCAAAGTAGAGTGCACCAGGTGACGGGGAGTGGGGAGAAAATATCCAAACCTTCTTCTAGATTTACATTTTGTGCCAACTTTTTAAAATGTCGATTTGGGGAAAGGTGTGTTATAACAGACACAGTGTGCTAGTGCGGTAGGCAGCACATGCACATCACTTGTAGAATAATGGTTATCAGCCACTGGGATAGGGAGTGAGTGTGCATGCTCCACGTGTGCACCAGCACAGAGCATTAAGGCCACTGGTGACGGGAGGCACGCTGCCCGCTGGAACGGGCCTGGGCTGCGCTGTGCGCACAGGCACACCAGGGAGGGCTCCAGGGAGAAAGGGAGAGAATGCCAGTTGCACAGTGTCAGGACACCTGGCTGAGATTTCGGAAAAGAAAGAGGGCGGTGCAGGGTGCGTAGAGTGTGGAATGCCAGGAAAAGGCTTGCACGAAGTCAGTGATAATCATGGCAAAGTCTGCTATCATTTATTGAACACCTATAAGCAGATTATTTCACTTGATCTCAGTGAGGTCGGTACTGTTACTAACTTCTATTGTATAAAGGTGTTAAGTGAGGCTCGGAGAGGCAAAGTGACTTGTCTGAGGGGACACGAGGTGCGAGAAAGACTGTTTTTAGGGATAATAATTCTCTGTAAATGCAATGAGATTTCCATGAAACACCAGCAGATTTAAAAGCTTGTCAGTCTGAGCAAAGCACACCCTAACACTGTTTATTAACAATGACATTTGCTCCTCTTTGTTGAGCACTTGCTCTATGTCAGGAGCCTCCTACCTGCGCCTTCTTTAACCTCCAAGAGACGCTGAAGAGAGCCAGCGCACCTCCCTCCCTCTGAGCCTCCTGCGCCACCAGGTCTCCAGTGCTCTGGGGCCCAGGTGGGCGGGGTGGGGACCCGCTGAGCTGAAGTCTATAGGCCCCACCTGCAGGAGGTGCCCTTTCCCAGCTCTGACCAATTGTCCCATGGCTTAGTGTAAATGGGGGCGCTCTGACCAGATCTTCAGATTTTCAACAGAAGGCAGAAATCTGGAATTACACCTAAAATCTCCTGATTTAATACCCTGACAATTTAAAGAAATTTTTTTAAAACACAGCATGGACCAAACAACTCACTGCCCTGGGTGAGCTGGCTTTGGCCGAGAGACCTCTGCACTCAGTGGTAACATGTATTTTTACCTTCTGGCTCATATTTTCTCCGAGGGGCCGAAATGCTTTATCTCCTGAAACAGCTGGGACATGAGCTCTGTTATTACCCCATTTTACAGAGGAGGAAACTGAGTCTAAGAGGTAAATGCACAGCCAGGGCCACAGGGGCTCAGAAGCAGGACCGCTGCTTCTCTTTGCTCTCCTGAGGGGCTGGCCCAGGGCAGCGTTCGCGCTTCACTATGAGCTGACTTCTGCGGAGGGAGGAGGCGGAGAGAAGGGATGGGGGGGAGGAGTCTGGGGTCTGCCCTCTTCCAGCTGTGGCCGCCCCCACCTGTGCCCAGGAGAGCAATCCAGACACAAGCTCCCCTGGCGGAGGGGGGGGGGGCCCTTCTTCCTCCACTAGGGACTTCTGGGAGCCCAGGACGCAGAGGTAGGAGCTGTGGGCCCTGGCCACCCTGACCCTTCTCTCTGCACAATCCTTTCCAAAGCAGACATCACTATCAGCCCAGGTGAGCACGTGTGCCAGGGCCGGGAACAGGTGGAAAGGAGGACACCCCATGGACACTGAGGCTATCAGTGAGGCCCAGCTGCCTGGGCTGCAGGCCGCCTGACTTGAGGGATGTTGGGGGCCAGGCTGAGCCTCCTGACAGCCTTCCAGCTCCCATCCCCCCACCTCATGGGCGCTGTTCTCCTCTGTAACATGTGGCCACTAAAGCAGCCCAGAGAAGGGAAAGCAGAGCTCAGGCATGCGAGGTGTGGGACCCCCAGTTCCGTTCACCAGAGCCAGGGCTCGCTGGGAAGGAGGATGTGCTGGCAGTGGGACGTGGACCAGGAGGCAGCGGGAAGCAAAGGTGATGAAAGAGACTAAGCCCTCCTCCCTGGACACTGAGAGACACTTTCTCCCGACCCTCTGGGACACCTGGGGCCCAGCAGTGTGGGTGGGTGGGGGACCCACACCAAGGTGGCCCCCAGAGTCCCCCCCCTCCCCGGCTGGCTCCCAACGCTGATCTGGGCAGGAGGCAGCAGGGCAGTGAGTTTGTGGGTGGCTGGATTGGGGCCACAGGAGCAAGCAGCCAGATTGAGTGGGCGGGTGACAGTTTATTCTTTCAAAGAGAGAAAGTGGGAAAGAAAATGAGCCTTGAGCTCCACTGGTGTGTTCTTTCCTTAATAAGCTCAGTGGTCCCAAAGGCTCTGACTCCCGTCCCTGCCGGAAGACCTTGGGGGCCTTTGGTGCTGCTAATTGAAGCAAAAGACCTTGCAGTTTGGCAGCTTGGTTTCCAGAGCAACAAGCTCCTTTGTGCATCCTTTTCCCACCCTCCCTCTGTCACCTCCTGGGCCTCTTCTCTTAACCGCCCCCCCACCCCCCTACACCAAATGCTTTTTTCTCTCTTATACCTTTGCACATACTATTCTGCTACCTGGGAAACTTTTTCTCTGATTCATATTCAACTCCAGGGAGCCTCCCCGGTCAATGTTTCTAACTCTCTATTCCTCGCCCTTTCTCTCTGTAAAAACCAATAAAATATATTTAAAAATATATCCTATCTAATAAAAGAGTAATATGCAAATTAGGTGTCACTCTGTCACAAAGATGGCCACCCCCATAGCAACAAGATGGCGGTGTCCAGTTTGACTCAGCCCCACCACTGAAGTGGTCAGGTCTGTTAGCCAGGCAGGTGGTGGGGGAGGTGGGGGCCCGAGGGGCAAAACAGGTGATCAGAAGGGGCTGGGGGTCCCCTGCCCAGGTCAGAGGCCTTTACCAGAGGCCTCAGGCATGGGCAAGGGCGGAGCCAGTGATCAAAGGGGGCAGGGCAGAGCCGGTGATCGGAGGGGTATGAGGGTGTCCTACCCAGGCATAAGGCCTGGGCAGGAGCAAGGCCAGAGATCGCAGGGGCCTAGGCTCTGCAGAGCCAGCAATCGGAGGGGCAGGGGAGGAGACTGCAATCACAGGGGTCTGGGCACTGGTGGAGCTGGCAAAGCAGGGGTCTGGGGGTCCGTCCCCTGTCCAGGCCTGTAGCCTTGGCCAGAGGCTGCAAGTGGGGCAAGGGCAGAGCCAGTGATGTCAGGGGGCAGGATCAGAGCCAGTGATTGCAGAGGCCTGGGCTCTGTGAAGCCAGCGATCGGAGGGGCTTGGGGGTCTTCTGCCTAAGCAAAAGAGTAATATGCAAATTAACCCTCACTCCTCACAAAGATGGCGGCAGCCAGGGAGCTGTAGTGAGGCAGGAGGCTTGTGTTGCCCTGGCAATGGAGGAAGCCAAGATTCCCACCTGCCCTGTGGGCCCTGAGCTCCGCTCAAGGCAACAAAGTTTCAATTATAGAAGTTAAATAAATCCCAGCCAACTGCTTCCAGCCCGAGGCCATAACCAGCCCAATAACGGCCCTCAGCCCCTCGCCCAGGCTAGCCACACTCCCATGGGGTGAGGGTCCCCCCTTGGGGGTTTGACCAGCCTACAAACAGCCATCAGCCCATTACCCAGGCTGGCCAGGCACCCCAGCAGGACACCCTTCAGGGCAAACCAGCCGACCCCCACCTATGCACCAGGCCTCAGTCCTATATTAAAAAAGATTAACATGCAAATTGACACTAACAGCAGAACAACTGGGAATGGACTGGTCACTATCACACACACTAACCATTAGGGGGAAGACACTCGATACAGGAGCTGCCCCCTGGTGGTCAGTGCACTCCCATAGGGGGAGCTCTGCTCAGCCACAAGCCAGACTGCCAGCTGCCAGCACAGCAGTAGTGGTGGGAGCCTCTCCTCCCTCCTCAGCAGTGCTAAGGATGTCTGACTACAGCTTAGGCCTGCTCCCCACTAGCAAGTGGACATCCCCTGAGGGCACCTGGGCTGCCAAAGTGATGTCTGACTGCCAGCTTAGGCCCAATCCCCCGGGCCTAAGCCAGCAGGTTGACATCCCCCGAGGGGTACTGTGAGAGGGCACAGGCTGGACTGAGGGACACCCCACCCCTGAGTGCACAAATTTTTGTGCACCGGGCATCTAGTATATATATGTTTTCATTGATTTTAGAAGGAGAGAGAGAAACATCAATGAGAGAGAAATATCAATGGGCTGTCTCCTGCATGCCCCCTACTGGGGATTGTCCCAGAACCAGGACATGTGCCCTGACTGAGAACTGAACCGGCGCATGGGATAACACGCAACCATATGAGTTACACCCCAGTTTAACTGTGCCCAATCCCCCAGTTTTTAACAACCAAAAATGTCTCTAGACATTGTTCAGTGGTGAACAATATTTCAGGGGTGAAAATTGCCCCTAAACCATTGCTCCAGGGTGAACTACGAGGGAGGCCCAGGATGTGGGACTTTCACTTTTAAAACTGGGACTGCCCCAGGCAAACTGGGAGGGTTTGGCTACCCCACTTCCATCTCTACGGGGAATGGTGCAGGTGGGAGGTGGTTTCGTACCAGAAATACCATCCTCTTTGCCAATCAGTCCAGTCAACTCCTGCACAAACCAATGTGGTTACAGGGATGGGTGGAAAGGAGATGGAAACGGTTTGCTGCTTCCATCCATGTGAAGGGGGAACGGCTCCAAAGGAGCCGAGCCTCCCTGTGTAGAAGGCAGTGCCTCAAGTCCCCACAAAGAGCTCATGTCACATAGTGTGCATCAGTTTAGAAAGTAGACCACGTTGAAAGACAGGTGACCAGGACCAACCAGCGGGTGGGTCACACCATGGGTGACCCTGGTCGGGTGGAAAAGCCCATGGCTCTGACAGGAAACAAGGCTTGGAACCTGCCTGCTGGGCATGGCTCTATTGATGAATGCGACCGTTGCCTTCTTCGGAAAAATGCACAGAGGCGCAGACACACACTGTCAATTTTGCATTTAATTTCAGACTCCTGAAGCGCATCAGCCCGATGATAAAATACTAAGCTAGTCATTAATAATCATACTATTACAGAGTGATCCATACATGCCAAGTGCTCTGCAGATTAATTCAGCCCAACTAGCAACCTTCCGTGAGGTCTGAAATTTAAAATGGTTAAATTTTAAATCATTAAATTTAAAAACAGTGTTCTAGCCCTAACCGGTTTGACTCAGTGGATAGAACATCGACCTGTAGACTTATGGGTTCCAGATTCGATTCCGGTCAAGGGCATGTACCTTGGTTGCAGTGGGGAGTGTGGAGGAGGTGGCTGATCGATGTTTCTCTCTCATCGATGTTTCTAACTCTCTATCCCTCTCCCTTCCTCTCTATAGAAAATCAACTAAATATATATATTTTAAAACTTTTAAAAAAGTAAAAACAGTGTTCCAGCAATGTCCCTAGTGCTAACCCCAGGGAAATAGGTGCTAAAAGACAATTAGCCATTCTCAGCCCTACTGATGTCCCCATGAGGAAGCATCACGTGGGTGAGCTCTAAGATCAAAGACTTTGGTGTCAGGAGGCCCCAGTTCAAGTCCCTACTCTGCCCCTTGCTAGCAGGGTAACCTTGGGCAAGTCAACCTGGCTAAGCCACAGTTTCCCCAAGATGAACTTGGCACATCATAAATGCTCCATAACTGTTGTCTACTACCTTTTTTATTCTGATACTAGTGGACTGGTGCACAAAAATTTGTGCACTCGGGGGGTCCCTCAGCCCGGCCTATGCCCTCTCACAGTCTGGGACCCTTCAGGGGATGTCTACCTGCTGGCGTGCCTGGCCAGCCTGGGTGAGGGGCTGATGGCTGTTTGCAGGCTGACCAAGCCCCCCTGTGTGGATCCTCACCCCATTGGGGGTGTGGCAAGCCTGGGTGATGGGCTGAGGGCTATTTTCAGGCTGCCCACAGTTCCTTCAGGGTTTGAGTCCCTACTGGGGTACCTGGGCAGCCTGGGTGAGGGTTTGAGGGCCGTTTTCAGGCTGCCCACAGCTCCCATTGACCCAACGTCCCAGTGAGGCTGGCTGGTATCAGGTTTCTGGGGTTTATTTATCTACTATAATTGAAACACTGTTGCTTTGAGCCTAGGCCTAGGCAAGTAACAAAGCCTCCTGTTTCTTCAGCTCTGTGGCTTCTATAATTGAAACATTGTTGCTTGAACAGAGGCCCAGCCGGCCTAGTCAGGCAGTTGCAATGGAAGCCTCCTGTTTGCTCTAGCTCTGTGGCTGCTGGCCACCATTTGGTTGGATTAATTTGCATACAGATGCTCTGATTGGTTGGTGGGTGTGGCTTTGGCTGGTGGGCATGGCTTGGGTGTCTCAGAGTGATGGTCAATTTGCATATTACT
This sequence comes from Murina feae, assembly GCA_004026665.1. NCBI lineage: Eukaryota > Metazoa > Chordata > Mammalia > Chiroptera > Vespertilionidae > Murina > Murina feae. The sequence continues at coordinate 23,935 of PVJC01016494.1, read as the reverse complement.
CTTTTATTAGATTAGATTATAGTGGCTTGAAAGGCAAAGGCTCTACACCCCTGAGCACTGCAAAAGGAACCCCAAAGATCAGCCAATTTGACAGCTAAGAGGGAAGGAGTGTGCGCATCACACAGCTCCTCAGGTAGAGAGCTGATGGCTGGGACTCAGGCAGCAAATGTCACCTCTGGCCACTGCCTGACCTCACAGATTAGCCACTCAACCTAGTTCAAGGATGGTTCTCAGCATGCCTTCCTCCCTCCAGCCATCTGGACTTGTATGTAGTTTAAAAAACAACACGCGTTCCCTAAGGGGCCGCCAGAGGGCCTGGGAGAACTTTATCTCTCAAACGTCGGTTTTCCCTTTAAGCCTCTTTAGAATTAAGAACAAACCCCATCAGTTCGATGGGCTAACGATATAAATAGTGTTGGCTGTAGTTTGTCAATAAACACGTGAAGGAAATACCCACCCTTGCAAGAGAGCCCAGACTTGCAAAGGGAAACAAGATATCGTGCTTTGCTTATAAAATTGGCAAAGATTGCCATTAAGTGGTAACACTGTGAGACGGGCACTCAGACATTAACATGGGAGTATAAATTGCTTTCAGAAGGCAATTTAGCAAATTGTCTCAAACCTTCAAAATCTCTCCTCAGAAAATCATGAGAAATGCTGAAAAGGTTTTATGCCCATGGCTGTTCATCTCCGCATAATGGGTAATTGTTGTTTAAAAGGGGAAACAATCTAATTACCCACAAATAGGGGAATGATTACATAAACTCTAGAGGGGCCACTCAGCAGAGTCTTCAAGAGCTATTTAAAACCATGTTTAATAAAACGTACCATGTGTGGGGGAATGCTCATACTCAAATTTTTAGAAATCAGAATATTAACTGGTGTGTATAATACAATATAATCACAATTGTATTTTTTAAAAATCATCACCCGAGGATATTTTCACATTGATTTGTAGGGAGGAGGGGAGAAGGAGGAGAGAGAAACATTGATGTGAGAAAGACACATCCATAGTTGACTCCTGCACAAGCCCTGACCCCGGCAGGGGATGGAGCCTACAACTGAGGTACATGCCCTTGATCAGAATCGAACCCAAGATCCTTCAGTCCATAGTCCAACTCTCTAACCACTAAACAAACTGGCCAGAGCCAGAGTTGTATTTTTTTAAGTATATTTTTATTGATTCAGAGAGGAAGGAAGAGGGAGAGGGAGATAGAAACATCAATGATGACAGAGGATCATTGATCGGCTGCTTCCTGCAAACCCCACCCCACCCCACCCCCAGGGATCGAGCCCACAACTCAGGCATGTGCCCTTGACCAGAATCAAACATGGGACCCTTCAGTCCGCAAGCTGACGATCTGTCGACTGAGCCAAACCAGCTAGGGCCATAATTGTATTTTTAAAAAATCACTTCATTCAAGCATGGCATGAAGAAAAATGTACCGAAGTAGTGACATTTTCCTGGTGTTCTATAATGAGCGTATAATACTTTGATTAATTTGTAAATGTTTGGTATGCATGTGTTTTTTTTTGGACCTCACGGGTAGAATTGCATTAATCATAGTGGACATGTTTTACTTTCATTCTTGAAAATACTTCAGGAGCTATAGAAACAATGTTGGCAGCGTCCGCCTTCCTCCCAGCCTGTTTCCTCTCTGCCTCCAGCTATGCCAGCGCTGCCCCAGGCTATCTCTGTGTGCACTGTTCTGGATGGAGTTCAAAGGCCACTGCTATCGATTTTTCCCTCCGTAAGACCTGGGCCGAGGCTGACTTGTACTGTTCTGAGTTCTCCCCCAGCGGGAAGTCCACCAAACTGGCCTCCGTCCACAGGTAAGTAGACTCGCTGGTCCTCCACAGCCCAACCAGGCACCCGCTTTGGAAAGGGGAGTGGAGAATAGCACTGGCCACTGGCGCTTCTCTTTAGTAATTGAAACTGACTTTTTAAAAAGTATATTTTTATTGATTTTAGAGAGAAAGGGAGAGAAGTGTCCATGATGAGAGGGAATCATGGATTGGCTGCCTCCTAATGCCCCCTACTGGGGACAGAGTCTGCAACCTGGGCATGTGCCCTGACTGGGAATTGAACCTGGATAATGAACTGTAACCTCCTGGTTTGTAGGTCAACAACCACTGAGCCATGGCAGCTAGGCAAAACTGAACTTCATCCAACTCAATTTCTCATCAAAACTGTCCTTGGCTATAGAAGGCAAAGCATTGTTAGGGGAACAAAGACTGTGCTGGAAGACCATCTTTATAAGTTTCGATCTTGTGCTGTGCCCTCCCTGCTCTCTAATCATAGGGGGTTAGCCCTGTACTGTAGCTCACACAATTTACACACAAAGAAAATAAGGAGTAATGGCTGATGTTTATTTGCTAAGTGTTGATATACATCATCTTATTAAGCCTCCCTCAAACTAAATTAGGTAGGCATCTCCATTTTACAGATATGGAATCTGAGTCTCCAAAAAGGTAAGTAACTTGCTCAAAGTTCCTGTGAGCAAGCTATAAAGTGGTGAAGCTCAGCTTTGAACCTAAGCAGTCAAATTCCATAGTTTACCCACCAAGGCATTCTTCAGCACCCTCTGTCTCCTAAGCCCCAGCCACACTGACCATCTCAGAGTTCTGCAATCTGGTCCAACCCTTTTCTACCTCCGTACCTTTCTTTGCACATTCTGTTCCCTCTGCTCGGAATTCCCATCCATATTTTCTGCTCCAGGTAGGTATCTCCTTAACCTTCAAGTCACAGCTCTGCCACCCTAGCTGGTTTTGCTCAGTGGATAGAGCATTGGACTGTGGACTGAAAGGTCCCAGGTTCAATTCTGGTCAAAGGCACGCGCCCGAGTTGCAGGCTTGATCCCCAGTTGGGGATGTGAAGGAGGCAGCCAGTTAATGATTCTCTCTCATCATTGATGTTTCTATCTCCCTCTCCCTCTTCCTTCCTCTCCGAAATAAATAAAAAAATATTTTTTAAAAAAGACATAACTCTGCTTGGGCCAGCATGACTCAGTGGTTGAACATCAACCTATGAACCATGTTTTAAAGACATAGCTCTGACATCTCTTCACCAAGTCTCCCCGACTCCGTGGCAGCCTGTTTACACTCATCAGCCACTCTCCTAGAGCACTTTCTCCACCGCATTTAATGACCTGTTTTCACATCTGACGTCCTTGCTGACTTGTGGGCTCCCTGAAGCCAGGTGTGCTATGTTCCATGCCACCCAAGCTACGAGTTCACAACTGGCCTCTGCTTTTCAAGAATCTCAGGGACTTGAAGTTAGAAAGACTGTTGGTTCTTCATGCTTTAGAGTCACTGAGTTTTGCTAAAAACAAGAAGGGGTCCTCACTCTCTCTTAGTTTCCAAGGGAGTCTTGAATCTTCCCATCTATTCATCCAATAGATATATTAAGCACCCACTGTACTGTCGGTGAAGAATATAGTGAGAATAAAGGTTCTAACCAGGAGAACAGGAACCACTACAAATATTTAAAATAGAATTTAATGTATCCATAGGTGATGAGGTCTGAGAACCTAAAGAGATGATAGTGAGGTGACCTAGAGATTCGCAACAGCAGGAAAGCCAATTCCACCACCAACGAGGCCAGTGCCTAGGCAGAGAGAAGCTGGAGCCACTGAGGCGAGGCAGCACCAGCCGCGACTCCCTAGACAGGGAGAGAAAGAAATGCCCTGACTTCTCTCTCCCTCCCCTGCTCCATCCGTGCCTCCCTTACGTCAGGGAAAGAACCTTGAAAAGTCAAGTGCCCTGTGATCAGAGCACAGCGCAAGATCGGCACGTGTAAAGGTGGATAAAATAAGTTCTCAAAAATTCTCAACCGATAGGAGAAAATGAGGTACGTACGTGCCCTGAAGAGTAACTGTGCCACTGATTCCAGCGGAAGCCTTTCCTCTAGCCGGCCCTCGCGAAGGACAGCCAGGCTTCCTCGTGGGGCCTGGCACCTAAACCTCGGCTAACTGGGCACCAGAAGGATTTTCTGCGAATCCAAGGGTCTTCCAGCAACCTCCGGCCCAACTCCTGTTCCGCCTCAACTTACCTTCTTCCTCTCTCCTCGACTCCCCTCCCTTCCTCTCTTAGACTAACATCCTCCCCCTTTCCTCTCTCTTACAGGCGGTTTTCCACTTCGGCATAGAATGCTTTCCTGAAAATGTGAGCAAGAGTGAGATTCCATCAGTGATTTGCTATCCATGAGGTTTTGTTCTCGTAAAACTGGACACCATTTTAAACTTTCCAATTACATCTTGTCTTTGAGACACAATCCAGTTCTATATTTCTGGAATTTTCTTCATGCTTTTTAATGTTGTCCTTTCCTTCATAATGAACCACACGTCAGCTTATGTCTGTGGAGCGTCTGATTGAAGTTCAAGTTCATGGTTCTTACCTAATAATTTCCATCTTTGTTTCAAGCAGCAGCTGAATTGAATTAAGTTTATCTGATCTCCTTATTACTTGCAGTTACACTGGGGCCTTTCTATTTTCTAGTTATTTTGGCCAGATATGGGGGAAATGCAATTAAATATTGAAATTGTTTCTCCAGCAGGAGCTGTGGAACAAAGACAGGGGTAGCGCTAACCTGACCGGGTGGCCCCTCCGCAGATGGCTGCCCACATGCGTGCTCGGCAGGCGCCCCTGGATTGTGCATCAGAGGGCATTTGGGATGCCAGTGCTCACCAGCTGGGGAGCACCGAGGTCACAGACCTGTTGGACTAAAGAACACTTTGTCCCCAGAAATCATACCACTCCTTTTTTTTAAATCCTCACCTGAAGATATTTTTCAATTTTTAGAGAGTGGAAGGGAGGGAGGAAGGGGATAGAGAGAGAAAAAACACACACACAGATGTGGGAGACACACACCAAGTGGCTGTCTCCCACAGGTGCCCCACTGGGGCCAGGGATCAAACCTACAGCCCAGGTAAGGGGAAGTGCCCTTGATGGGGAATAGAGCTGCAGCCCTTTGGTCCACAGGCCAACCTCTAACCCAGGCATCCTCGAACTACGGCCCGCAGGCCACATGCCGGGTGTTTTGCCGCCTCTGCCTGTCCTGCTTAAAATAAGATATGTGTAGTGTGCTAGGAATTTGTTCATAGTTTTTTTTTAACTATAGTCCGGCCCTCCAACGGTCTGAGGGACAGTGAAGTGGCCCCCTGTTTAAAAAGTTTGGGGACCCCTGCAACCGCTGAGCAAAACCATTTAGAGACCCACCACTCCTTTGTTGTCTCTTCATGGTATCGCTGATATAACCCACGTTGTTTGCTAGTTTTTTGAGGTGGCTTTACATTTTTAGGATGAATAGCATTACTGAGGCCTGCTCTGAGCTGGCGTGGATCAAATCCAGAAGTGCCCCTGGGATGACAACCACAACCAGGTGACCTTATTAAAAAAGAAAACGGAGAAAAAGGCAGGATTGTGTCCTGTCCTCCGTTTACTCTGGTCCAGGAAGGTTAACAAGGATTGCTTTCAGACTTCAACTCCACCCTGTGAGCAGAGGCAACAGGTGACACGCTGCTGTTTCTTACCTTCACAGCTGGGAGGGGAATGTCTTCGTGTATGACCGCATGAGCAGCTGTGTTCCTGGGATCCCAGCTGACACCTGGACGGCCTTCAGCACCACAGACAGGTGAGGAAGCGATGGCCAAAGCTCCGGCCAAGATTCCATTGTCATTTAACCAGCCTTTCGTGTGGAACCTGTGTGCCAGGTCGTGCTAGGTGTCCAGTAGACAGAGAGAAATCAGACACCATGGTGCCCCAGTTAGAATTCAACAAATATTGTGGCAGAGGATATGGTGGGAACAGAGAGCATGGTCAGGGAAGGCCTCTGTTTGGCTTGGGTGCTCCAAAGAGCAGACATAGGGAATGTCTTCAGACAGTGATGTGGGTCTGAGACCTGTGAAAGGAGGGGGGCAGGAAGACCTGGGTAGGAAGAGCCTCAGACCACAACACAATGGTGAGAAGGTCTTGGCTAGGCCCCTGGGGAGTCCCCAGGCAAAGGATGCCCATGACAGAATCGGGCGAGCGCTCGTACCTCTGACATACTGAGTAACTGACAAGTTATGGCACAGCCCGGAGGAAGCGTGGTCTGGCTGTGAATGCAGCGGTGGATCCAAAAGGGTGGTGGGTCCAAAGGGGCCGGGAGCTGAGGCTGTCAGTCAGCCATGCTCCCTGCAGCTGGTTCTCTGGCTCTAAGCAGTGCCGTCCGTGGCTGCCACAGCGTCCCTGCCTAAGAGACACTTAAGCTAATGTCTAATGGACAAACAGGAGTCAGCCAGAGGAACATTCCAGGTAGAGGGAACAGCATGGGCAAAGGTCCTGAGGTGAGAGACATCATGGGACTTTCGAGGACACTAAAGACCAGTGTGTCTGGGATACACAGCGGGGCAGGGGTGGGTGGGAAAATGATGGAGAATAAGGTTGCAGAAAATGGCTGGGGCTGGATCTCAGACCTGGCAAGACCACAGCAGACTCCACGCAGAGATGTGGTCCCCAGCCTTTCCCTGGGCAAGCTGCCCACCGTCTCCATTTTGCATGCATGCTTCTGGCCTTGCCTCAGAGCTCTGTAGGGGACAGGGTTCCAGTTTCAGCTCCTAATCTGCCACTCAGTGGCTGCCAGGTGACTTTGAGCAATTTTTTTTTTTAACCTCTGAACTCCAGCTTCTTCAGTTAAAAATCAGGGTGATAATAATGGCGCCTTATTGTAAAAAAGTAAATGAGCTGATGTATGTAAAGGGCTTAGCCTGGCATTGTATCAGAGCTCATTAAGGAGGGTACAAATTGCTTGCACAGTAGCAGAAGTAACAGTAGTGGCCAAACTCAGTAGAGATAGGTTTTTCAAATGAAAGAATTCATGTGACAAGAACCCATATAAAAGTTGTAATTTAAAAAATTTCCGTTTATAATAGTAATTTTAAAATTGGATTAAGAATACACCTTTTTAGAGTATAAGGAACTTGTATTACAAGCTCTAAGAATAATAATGGGAAAAAATACAGCAAAAGGGCTGATTTTTTTTTTCTCCTGAGGGCTAGGCACCATGTGCCAAGCACTAGCTAAGTCCTTTGCCTGCTTTAATCATTCAATCCTCACAATAATTCTCGGACTAAGATACCAATTCCATTTTACAGGTGTGGAAACCGAGGCTCAGAGAGGTTAAGTCACTTGTCTAGATTGCAGAGCCAGGAAGTGGGTGGAGCTGGAATTTCAAGCTCTAGCCTCTCTTTCTCTCTCTCTCTCTCTCTCTCTCTCTCTCTCTCTCTCTCTCTCTCCCCCCCCTCCCCCGTCCCTCTCTCTCTGGAACAGCAAGCTATTCTCATTATACGACGTGGCCTCCATAATCATCAGTGCTTTGGGGAGACTTTTCTAGACACTGAATAAATGGAGAAATGAAATCATGGAATGACAGCACCTGCAGCCGGAAGTTCCTTTTGTCTGCAAGATTGCGTCTCTGACCATTCATTGAGCCGGTCCTGCCCTGTTGGAGCAAGCCCAACTCTAGCATCATCTTGTAGCTATGCCTAGTGTAGGGTTGACACTCAGTAACTGTAAAGCCCAGAAGAGATAAATCTCCCAGACAAAGATTTGAAACAAGAATCTTGACACAGAGTGGTTGCTTGGTCCTAAGTAACAGGAAACCCAATTAGAACTGGCATAATAAATAAAATATTACTCAGTGGTTGAGCATCGACCCATGAACCAGGAGGTCACAGTTGGATTCCTGGTCAGGGCATATGCCTGGGTTATGGGTTCAGTCTCTAGTAGGGGGCATGCAGGAGGCAGCCCATCAATGATTCTCTCTCATCATTGATGTCTCTATCTCTCTCTCCCTATCCCTTTCTCTCTGAAATCAATTCCCACACACACACATACACACACACACACAGGCTCTTGGCTTTCATTCCTGGAGCAAGTGTCTGTTTGTTGTCCTGAGCTGTTTCTTATTTTCTGTAGCATAAAGCCTTGTAGCACTAGCCATACAATCTAGTTATGCTCATAGCATCTAGTTTCTCTAGTCATCCGCTATCTGATTCATCACTCTTGCTAGTATATTTCCCCCCAAGACACCCTCCTGGTTCCCTCCAGGAAAGTTTGGACAACTGGACACCTCCTTGTGCCAGGGGCTGTCTGTGCTCCACATGCCACCACTCACCACCAGCCCGGAGGGACGCCATGCAGCTCCTGAGCTCCATCTGGCTGCCTGCTTCCTCAGACTGCTCCCGGCACCCGTGCTTCCAGGTCAGGGTCTCTGGACGCGGTTGCTGAGACAGAGTTTGGAGTAGTTGTTTATTAGGGATCAACACTTGCGAAAAGAAGTGGAACTGAGCCTTGGCCTGACAAATTATCCGCCAACCTGCTAGGGAGATGTGGGCAAATATTGGCCACCAGCGCGGACCACATAGGGCTGGAATGGCCAGGGCTTTAGACCCGGACTTCACTCAGTCACTGATGTCGGCTTCCCGAAAAGGATGTGACTTCAGTTACAGCAGCTCTCTGGGGCTGAGGCTGACCCTGAAGGAGGTGGCGGCTGTAGGTCCAGCTTCCTCCTTCCTTGGAGAAGCATCTGGGTGATGCATTCCGTGTTAATACATCTGAAATAAAAAAGATGTGGGTTCAGATCCCACCACTGCCACCTACTGTGTGTCCTTATGGAGGTGGCTTGTTCTTTCTGAGGTTCTGTTTCCTCCTTCGTAAAATGGAAACAGCGCCTTCCAGCTCTTGCTGTGAGTTATCGGGCAGATTTGGGAAATTAAAAAGTCTGCAGAGGTGACTTCTCCAGAAAACTAACATTTATTCCTTGAACATCACAACTATCTCTATTTTCTCTACTTTGGCTGGAAATCATTCTAAACCATCTTCTACATTTCCCTGCTTTTTAAAATGTATTTTATTGATTTCAGAGAAGAAGGGAGAGATAGAAACATCAATGATGAGAGAGAATCATTGACTAGCTGCCTCCTGCACGCCCCCTACTGGGGATTGAGCCCGCAGCCCGGACATCAGAATCTAACCCGGGACTCTTCAGTCCGCAGGCTGATGCCCTATCCACTGAGCCAAGCAGCCCAGGGCTTTCCCTGCTTTCTTAACGGAAGATACCAAGAGGATTCATCTCTTGATGACTCAGGGCTGCGTCTATCTCAGGTATTTTTGTCTCCTGTCATCGTATCTTGGTGTCATTGTGCCAGTCTCTGACAGCTCACAGAATCCCCCATCTTTTCTAGGATTTACTGCTGAGATGCTGTGGGAGGGAATGATGAGAGAGATTAGTGACAGTTAATGGATGGATGGATGCATGCATGCACGCATGCATGGATGCATGGGTGAAGAGATGCATGGATAGATGAATAGATGAATGAGTGGAGATGATAGATATTTATAGAGATCTAGATGATGGATGGATTGATGGGTAGATAGACAGATAGGCAGACAAGAAGGCAATAAGGAATCAACTCTAAATTTCAAACTGGGAAGAGGTCAAAAACACAGAAGACTGATCGCACCCTCAGGGCAGTCTTCTCAGAGAAGGGCAGGGCTGCACCTCACCCCTGTGAGGGGCCCTTGGAGGGAGTGTGCTTCTCCTGTGCTCAGTGTGTAAGCGGAGTGTTCTCTGTGGGGCTGTAAAAGAGACTCTGGAGATGCGTCAACTGTTAAAATAATCAGATGGGGCATAGTTAGGTGATTTGACCAATTTGAAGGATAATAATTTTTTAAAGAAACAGGGAAGTCAGATATATGTTATTTTGAAGCAAATTTCAGAGCCAACAGCCCAAGATCCATCTTTTTAAAGAGAGCCCGACTAGCTGGGGTGCTCTCTGAGGAAGCCCTATCTTCCCTCTCCCGAGCCTCACAAGTTAACGTGTTAGCATCTTCACAGAAGATTCCAGGGCTTTCTTTTCCAACATAGGTTAGCCACACAGCTCTTCTTCCTGACATCTACTGAGCATCAGGGACTTTAGCCATGGAAGCTCATTTCTTTCAGCAACCCCACAGCAGGAGCTCTGCCAGCCATGTGTAAGAATGTGGACATCGCCCTAACTGGTTTGGCTCAGTGGATAGAGTATCAGCCTATAGACTCAAGGATCCCAGGTTCGATTCCGGACAAGGGCATGTACCTTGGTTGTGGGCACATCTCCAGTTGAGGGTGTGCAGGAGGCAGCTGATCGATGTTTCTCTCTCATCGATGTTTCTAACTATCCCTCTCCCTTCCTCTCTGTAAAAAATCAATAATATATATATATATTTTTAAAAGAATGTGGACATCTCCCATTGTCTATGGCATGGTGAGGTGGGGGACCATTGCTCTGAAGTAGCTGACAATTAGATAAACTATGGCCCATTTGTTCAGGGAGCTCTATGCAGCCTTTACATACAGATTGAGAACATGTTGAGGGATAAAAGCAAGTTGCAGAAATATAGATAAAATATTACATCATTTACATATCTAAAATCTCCCCCACAGAATTACACTTCTTATTTCTGTAGACACATATAACTGTGAATATGGAATAAAAAGTCAGGAAGGATTCACACACAAGTGTAAAACTAAGGGCCTTGGGGATGGGGGTAACAGTCCCAAGGGTGAACTTAAGTGTGCTCTGTAATTTTTAATGTTTGACAATGCTCATATATTCATATATTCTTGTGTACTTAAAAATATAGAGCTATGTTAAAAATATTATAAGTTTTAGTCCATGCGCTCTCACAACCTCCAGGGCTGGGTTTGACTTGGCCAAGAACCCAGGACCAGCTAGTGATTGAGACAAACACTGATATGTTTAATATATTTATTATCACCCTAACTGGTTTGGCTCAGTGAATAGAGCGTTGGCCTGTGGACTCATGGGTCCCAGGTTCGATTCCAGTGAAGGGCATATACCTTGGTTGTGGGCACATCCCCAGTAGGGAGTGTGCAAGAGGCAGCTGATCAATGTCTCTCTCTCATTGATGTTTCTAACTCTCTATCCCTCTCCCTTTTTCCCTGTAAAAAATCAATAAAATATATTTAAAAATATATATATAATCTAATGAAAAAGTAATATGCAAATTGACCCTCACTCCATTACACCTAAGCCATGCCCACCAGCCAAGCCACGCCCACTATCCAACCAGAGCACCTGTATGCAAATTAACCCAGCCAAAGATGGCGACCGGCAGCCACAGAGATAGAGCAAACAGGAAGCTTCCATTGCACCAGCGATGGAGGAAACTGCCTGCCTAGGCTGCTCAAGGCAAAAAAGTTTCAATTATAGAACCTATGGAGCTGAAGCAAACAGGTGGCTTCATTGCCTGCCTAGGCCTCCACTCAAGGCAACAAAGTTTCAATTATAGAAGGTAAATAAACCCCAGAAACCTGATTCCAGCCAGCCTTGTTGGGACCTTGGGTCAATGAGAGCTGTGGGGAGCCTGAAAACGGCCCTCAACCCCTCACCCAGGCTGGCCACATCCCCATGGGGTGAGGGTCCCCACTGGGGGGCTTGGCCAGCCTACAAACAGCCATCAGCCCCTCACCCAGGCTGGCCAGGCACACCAGCAGATGGACATCCCCTGAGGGGTCCCAGACTGTGCGAGGGCACAGGCCAGGCTGAGGGACCTCCCCGAGTGCACAAACGGCCCCTAGTGTGTGTGTATGTGTGTGTGTGTGTGTGTGTATTACCAAGATCCAAGATGCTTTTAAGAAGGTAGTTCCAATTTCCACCCTTACCTGTGCAAATAATACATTCTTTGCTGGGACTGGTTTTAAGTAATATTACTTTGAGTATCAATGAGGATGAGCATCGTAACAGGACCACAGTGTTTTGGGCCCTCTTGAGTTGGAGGAGGGGGTGGGTCCAATTTTTCCAATCTCCCCATGGCTGGGAAATGCCCACATTCCACAGCCCTGAACCAACCAGGCACCCAGCAGACTTCCCCTCCTCAGGAGCCTATACTTCTCCCACACCCTCTGGAGTTATCGCTCTTCGCCTTACAATAGAAAGACTGCAAGGGCAACATTGGCCTGTCAGAGCCAAGTCTTGTAGGGAGCACTGGTGCATGTTGATGATGCCGTATACCCACAGGTGCAAGGCCCCCGCTGTGTGGCAAGCTCAGGTGCAAGAGAGAGATGAGGAGAGGCCCCTGGTGCCTGCTCTCCTCCACGTGGGCCCTGGCAGCCTGACATGGGCTGGTACCTCTCCTTGCCAAGCCCCACAGGGTATTAGCTACCACCAGTGTCATTAACTCGTTACCTTTCATCCACGCAGGCCAGACATGGCCAGCCTCAGCCACAGGCTTTACAGAGAAGACTGTTGTTGCAAAAGGGGCCCCCTAGTACGAACAGGGCGGTAGAGGTAAAAGTGTAGGCATCAGGATTTCAATTAGGGACAGACGTGTCTTTATTAGGACAACATCTTGATCAAACGCTTGCGGGGGAGGGGAGCCAAGTAACAGAAGAGATGGTCAAACTACTCCCGGTTCCAAATGAATTGGAAATCTATGGCTATCATGTGTCAGAGATTTATTTAATTCATCCAGGAAGGAACCAGCAGGATGGGGGGAAAATTGGGGCAAAGGATAGGATAAACGAATACACACATACCATCATATATACATTTAGGGGGGAAAGAATGCTAGAGGAAATTTCCAACATAAATACGAAACAGGTTAATGATCAACAGGGCAATAAAACCTATAGGCCAAGAATTAGCAAATTATGACCTGCTCATAGAATCAGACCCACCACCCGTTTTGTATGCCCATGAGCTGAGTGTTTTTTACATTTTTAAACAGTTGGAAAAAGAAAGGACAATATTTCATAACGCGTGAAAACGACATAAAATTCAAATTGTATTGGAGCTCAGCCATGCACATTCGTCGCAGTCTGGCTGCTTCCACAATGCAATGGCAACGCTGAGTGCTTGCAACGGAGACGGTGTGGCCCGCAGAGCCTAAAATATTCCTCATCCAGCCCTCCACCTGCTGTAGGGGAATAACATGCCAATAGTCTTGGAGACGATCTTCTCTCCTGGACAAAAATCATTCGCAACTTAATTTTCTACAATTTCACATCTAACTTTACAGCATCTGGGCCTGATCAATAACAAAGTCAAACTTACATCCCCTGGAAAATCAGATAACCTTTAAACAGATAGGGTTTCAATTTGATTTTGAAAGATTATACAGCCATCTTTTTACTTTATTTTCAACTTTCAGATAATTGTTCTTAACACTTGGAAGCAAAAGGTTATTAAGTATTACGGACTCGGAAATCTATTATGATGTACAACTCATAGTCCAGCAGGTCACTGCTGCCTCGGGAGTAGGTAAGAAAGTCAGAACGAGTATATGAATTGGGCCAGTGGTTCTCAAATTCGAAGGTGCATGTGAGGAAAGGGATCCTCTTACATTGCACATCCTGCTTCGGTAGGTCTGGAGCAAGGCCTGCGATCCTGCATTTCTAACGAGATTCCAGGAGATGTGTAAGTGCTGTCCAGGGGCCACACTTGGAGCAGCAGGCAGGTCATTGAAGCGTAACCTGTTTATTGAGCTCTCACTACATATCAGGCACCATGCTCAGCACTCAGAGTGTGACAGGGAAGCCATTACTCGGATGCAGAGCTCTCTGATCGCAGACTCCCCTCTCAGAGTGAAGGAAGTAGGAGCAAGGACTGAGGTGGCTGTCAGGTGGGGCAGTCACACCCCGTGATACCTGACACGATGTGATGTCATCCACTCTCTCCTGTGTTCAGAGAACTTCTGGTCTCTGGAAAAAAGAATGCTGGGGTAAATTTCCAAGATAAATACAACCTCCGGAGAGGCTATCTGCCTTGTGTGGGTAGCAGGCCCCGAAGGAGGGGACAGTGCTTTTCAGCTCCAATGTCATTTCAACACGATGGCGTTTGCTCTGTTTGTGTATGCTCACGAGTCATTGCCAAACGTGGACCTCCGTTCATCAATTCCCAGACTTCGACTCAGCTCCATTACCTTTGTCACAGGACCCCCGGGAGTCTCTCTATGCACAAAACAATCTCCTAAAGACAGACAGGTGTGCATTTCTGGAATTTCAATCTGTGTGAGGGAGCGGGTGTCACCCTCTGCTGATGGGCTCACTGCTCTCGCCAAGCACATCCCAGTCCCTTTGTCCTCCCACCCAGCAGTGATGGGAGGCTGTGGTTAATCATCCAGATGTCGTTATGACCTCCACTGTTTCTGGCAGTCCCGAGGACAAGTGGTAACCACAACTATGTCCAGTTGGAATGACCAAAAAGGTTTTGATGTCATAGCCTCACCACACTGCACACTTACCAGGTGTAATCTTAGGTGAATCATTTGATTGCATGCCACAGTCTTACTTTCTGAAACTAGAAGCTCGGTGCATGGATTTGTGCACAGGTGGGGTCCCTTGGCCTGGCCTACAGGGAGCAGGCTGAAACCTGCTCTCTGACATCTCCCGAGGGGTCCCTGGATTGTTGTGAGAGGGCAGTTCTCAAGTGATGCATCCGGAATCAGGCTCCCTCTTTTCTGGTTCTGGGTGCATCACCCAAGAACCGCAGCTGCCAAGTCACTGCAGCTCAGCAGCTCCTGCGTTGAGCGTCTGCCCCCTGGTGGCCAGTGCACGTCATAACTACTGGTCGGAGTATCTAACCCCTGGTGGTCATTTTCCATCATAGCTACCCATCAGACCGCAAACGGTCAGACGGTCGCTTAGGCTTTTATATATATATATATATGTAATGATGCTTACCTCACCAGAGGGCTGGATGGATTAAAGTGAAATTATGTAGATGGAAATCTTGGAAAACAGAGATGGGTTAGCTAGGGTCTGGGGCTTTAAACAACAGAAACAAACAATGTCTACTTTAAACAAAGAAGTAAAAATTTATGGAAAGCATATAGAATATCTCATAAGAAGAAAGGAAAATAGGAGAGCCAGGACTTGAGAGGACAGGGACAAGCTCAGTGTGGTAGGCAGAGTTCTAAAATGACCCACAATGAGCCTTGTTCTTGTATAAACTCTTCCCCTTAAATGTTGGTGGACTCTGTGATTATGATAAAGTTATGTTATCATAATTCTGTTTTGTTATCTAGCAGAATGAGTTTAGCAAATGTAATTAAAGTTACTAATCAATTGACATAAAAAGGAAGATTAACCAAGTGGGTCTCATATGGTCACATGAGCCCTTTACAAGCAGAACATTTTCTCTAGCTAGTAGCAGAAGAGGAAATCAAAGAATCACCAAATGTGAGCACTATTTGATAGCTCTGAAGAAGGAGGAGATGCTAGGAAGTGAGAGTAGCCCCCACTTGATAGTAAATAGGAGACTGGATGTCAGTCCTATAATCACAAGGAACTGAATTATGCCAAAAATTTGAGTGAGCTTGGAAATAGATTCTTCCCCAGGGCCTCCAGAAAAAAACTCAGCTCAGCTGGCATCTTTTTTTTTTTTTTTTTTTTAGCTGGCCTCTTGATTTCAACTTGGGAGACCCTATGCAATGACCCCAGCTAAGCCTGCCCACACTTCTCTGACCTGCAGAATTGTGAGATAATAAATGGGTGTTTTGTTATTTTTACTATCTTTGATATGATTTTGAATTTCATATTAGTATTACACTAGAGGCCCAATGCACGGAATTCTTGCAAGGGACTCAGCCCTTGCAGCCTGGCTGCCCTGAGGTCCTGCCCACTATTTGTTTCAGAAAGTTGTTCCACCATCTGGCCTAATTAGCATATTAGCTCTTTATTATATAGGATATTTATTACAGTGTTTATAAGCATAATTTGAAAAACCAGAGTAATTGTTTTCTATGCTGCATGACAAATTACCACAAATATACTGTAATTGCTTAAACCAACACAAATGTAGTAGTATCTCAGTTTTTGTGGGTCAGAAGTCCAGGTATGGCTCTGGGTTCACCTGTCTGAATTCCAGGTGTAAGATGGAGCTGGTGTCTCACCTAAGGCTAGGGCCTCTCCCAAGATTTATTGGTTGAGCTCAGTTATTTTAAAAAAAAAAACACAACTTTTTATTGATTTCAGAGAGGAAGGGAGAGGGAGAGAGAGAAACATCAATGATGAGAAATGACGGGAGAGAATCATTGATCAGCTGCCTCCTGCACACCCCTTATTTGAAATTGAGCCTGAAACCTGGGCATGTGCCCTGACCAGGAATTGAACTGTGACCTCCTGATTCATAGGTCGATGCTCAACCACTGAGCCATGCTGGCCAGGCTTTCAGAGTGTAGTTTTAAGGCTCTGAGGGGATGGGGCTTGTAAATCCCAATGTTATTAATTGCTCATCACTACTGAGCACTTACCATGTGCTGTGCTAGACTAAGCACTTTATATCCCTCCTCTCACATCCTCAGTTGTGACCAGGAGTTGGGGGCTCAGAGAAATTAAGCTACTTGCCCAAGGTCACACAGCAAGTGACCGGTATGGGATGCCCACTCACATTAGTGCACCCAGCTGCTAGCTTTCCCCTGAACCCCAATGCCTCTTTTCAGATCCTCTGGCTTCTCTGTCATCATGGTGAGCAGTTGAGGCAATCCTGCTTCCCGAAACCCTCAGCTCACCTAGAACAGGAGCAGGAAACAAACAGAAGGCCCTGGCACTCCCTCCCTCCCAGCCCCACAGCTCTGTCCTCTGCTTTGCATTCACGACAACATCAATCTCGTTCAAACCCCAGAGCCTGTGAGCCCTGCTGGGCTGGCAGCCTCTGAGTCACCGCACACTGTCAGACGGTGCTAAACTAATTTCCCTGCGTCTTAGGGAAGGATTTGGTTACTGGCTCCCTGGCTCAGAGCCATGCAGATAGTGACAGGAGCCCAGCAGGACCCAAGGGCTCCCGGCCTGGTCTGGAAGAGCCCAGACTGAGATGTGATAAGATCCTGGTTAGCAAAGTGGCTGGAGCTTGGAGATGGTCCAGGCTGCAGCCTGAACTGGATTAAGGGGTGGGACAGTAGGGGCCAAGCCAGAGGGCTGGGGCTAAAATATCCCTGGAAATGTAACCAGTTGGAGAAAGTTGTCATTTTTAACAATGACTTACAGGGCTCTTACTGTGCAGACAGATGATTTGATCCTCATCACAACCCTGCAAGGTAGGAGCTATTTATTAATGCCATTTGCCGATGATGAAACTGAGGCACAGAGCTCCAGAAACTTGCTCCAAGGCACGAACCTGGTAGGGGATGGAGCCAGGTGTTTAATCCCGACCACCTGACTCAGCAGGACACTGTCATTTGCCTGTCCAGGTGCCGCATGTCTTGGTCCAACCCTGGTGATAGCACCCACAGAAGGAAAAACAGTCAGCCCGCTGTCGTCTTTCTCTCTCTGGAACTGGTTCTGAATTGGTCCCCAAGTGGTAGTGATGTGTATTTCAAACCAGGCCCAGCCATCTTCTTGGTGCCCTTCTTCCCTTATAGAGCTGACAATGCCACTTTCCGCTTGCTGATTCCATCAACAGAGGCAGCCTGGGGTGATGGAAGGAGCCAAGTTCAAATCCTGAGTCGGCTACTGCCTGTGGCCTTGGGCACTCACCTCTCTGATCTTCGTTCGGTTTCCATGTCTGAAAAAAAAGGCATTGCTGATGCCTACCTTGCTGAGCTGTCAGATGAGCACATCTATGTGTCTCTGTAAGGGCACGCAGCCAGCCCTCAACGCAGCGGCAGATGTAGCCGGTAAGCCTATGGCCGCGCTCCAGAGCCCCCCTGGGTTCACAGCTGGGAGTCCTTCAGAGTTGTTAGTTAACCTCAGGGTTCTCATCTGGGAGTGGAATACTAATATCACCCGCTTTTTAATTAGTTAAAATATATAAAGTTTCAGGACCCCAGTGCACACTAAATACTCATAATGATTTTCAAAATCATGACAGCAGCGTGGCAACCTGTCCCATTGCACCGCTGCTGTGGTTTTGTCAGATGGATATTAAGATTCTGCTAAATGGCCTAGCCGGTGGGCTCGGGGATTAAGCACTGACTTATGAACTGGGAGGTTGAGGTTCGATTCCCGGTCAGGGCACACGCCCAGGTTGTGGGCTCCATCCCTGGCGGGGGGTGTGTAGGAGGCAGCCAATCAATGATTCTCTCTCATCACTGATGTTTCTATCTCCCTTCCTATCTGAAATCAGTAAAAATATATTTTAAAAAAAGATTCTGCCAAGTGGACTTCTTTTTAACCGAATCCTATTACAGCAAAGCAAGAGTGGCTATTGTGGACAAATCAGTGTCACTTAGTATAAAATGGTAAGTATTATATTGCGTACATTTTACCACAATAAAAAAAAAGTGTTCTGCCGTGGCTGATGTGGCTCAGTTGGTTGGAGCGTGGTCACGTACTCAGAAGGTCTTGGGTTGGATTCCCGGTCAGGGCACGTACCCAGGTCTCAGGTTCGATCCCCAGATGGGCCATGTACAAGGCATTAATATCTGTCTTTCTCTCTCCCTCTCTTTCTCTCTCCTTTTTTTTTCTCTCTCTTCCCCTCTTTCTAAAAATCAATGAACATACCCTCCGATGATGACATTTTTTAAAAAGTATTCTACCCACTCATTTTTCATCCTAGAAGTGTCACAGAGTCTGGACCATTCTGGACAGATGCTGAGTGATTGATCTGTGGGTTTCATAGTCATTATTTTACGCGGAGGCTATTGCTGACCTTACAGTGGTATTTGAACAAGCAAACTGTTGCCCTGCTTTGAGAGCAGTTTTCCCAGGCTGCAGTCTCGAGCGTGTGTGCTGTTAGCTAACGGTGGCACCACAAGTACAAGCCGCCAGGCAGAGCTCAGCTCTGCTCAGATCCAGGGCCAAAGGAAAGGGTGTGACTGTGCACAACCCCCACCGGCGACCTGCGTCAGCCCCCGTGGGAGCGGCCCTTTAGAAGCCTCGCGAGTTCCTTTTTTAAACGATTTCTCTGTGGTCCACAATGCACCATAAATTTATAAAGTTAGACACGCCTCCTCCGAAATACCAGGCTGGAAAGGGTCCGACAAGCTCCTGCATTTTAAGACCCCGTTATCCAAAACGACTGACATGCAGGCTTTAGAAGCACGCCCCTGCTCGCCTGGCTCAGAGCTGCCATGTGGCTTTTAGAACTGAGAACCCAAAGCCTCAGGTGTTTGAAAGGTGGCCGCTGCAGGTAAAAGCCGAGTGTCCCCTTCATACGATTGGCATCAGCCGATTTCAGCAAGGCTTCCGGGCGGCTGCTCAGAGGGGCACTGGTGGTCCATGTGTCCTGGCATTCGTGCGGTAGCAGGTGGGCCTCGAAGGTGCCCCCCGGCACCACCTGACGTTCCCAAAGCCCTTGCAGGAGCACATATGGCTCGCGGGTGTTTGATTGCGATGTTGGGTTTCAGTGTAAAAGCTGGAGTCTGAGATCCACACAGGAAAAGCTTAACATTTATTTTTTAATTTTTTAAGCTTAGAGATAGCAAAACACTGTGTCTGTGATTGCCTGACGGTGTTTTTCGTTTCTAGTTTCAGAGCCAATTGAAGGTTTTCTTCCTTCCACTTGGAAAAGGCCAAATCCCAGCTGAGTCCTGCTGATCCTTATCTTGCTTCGAGATCACATCCTCTTTGGGTAATTGGCATCAGTGAGCTCAATAAATTCCAGCCTTCCTCCTGGGAGGGGGAGGGGGGCAGGGAGGAGGAGGGGAGGGATCAGAGGGAGGGGGAGGGGGGACCCCTTCTTAGAAATATGCAGCAGTGAAAGTACTTTCTTGGTTCTGTGGCAGATGCGACCAGGTTCCAGCTTCTCCAGGAGACAAAGGTCAGGCCAGTCCACGTCAAACCTCTTTCTCAGCATCACTGAGAACAGCCGTTTCCGCAGGAGCAAGGAAGCTGTATGCTCGCATGGGGCCCACAGATTGCAATTAGAAGCAACTGGAGATGTTATTATTTTACCGGTTATAGCAAGATACTCGTGTGCTCTTTTTCTGGTCCCGCACGCTGGGGACCTGGCTACGAAACCCACCCCACCGCCAACAAGACCTCCCTCCCGTCCGGGTGGAGAAAGCATGTGCATTCTATCCCGTCTCTCACACGCGGTGCTTCAATTAAACCTTGAGCCTGGACCTCGGCACATCTGGCAGGTCTGTGAAAGCTGGGGGTGAGGGCAGTGCAGGTTGGGATGAGCAAAGGGCTGGGTGTGGCAAAAACGTCTCTCCCTCTCTCAATGGGAAATGCACTGCCCCCCTCCCCACCTCTCCTCAGCCAGTCGCACACAACCGTCCCCAGACAGACCAGAGGCCAGGCCGCTGTTGCACCACTTTCAGAGAACACTTCCTACCCTCAATTTCATTAAAAGGGATAATACGAAAATATTATCCCACCTGTACAGTCTCCTATCTCTGCAGCACACTTTGAATTGAATTTTGCTAGGAGACAAGGAAGAACTCTCAATATCCCTCTTCTAGCCTCTGATTTCATTATAAATTGTGAGAATTAAAACAATATAATTATATCACTTAGGGAAGGTTTTTAGGAAATTGACATGAAAAGGGAACTGAAGAAAAAGGAACCCTGTCCATTTTCCATCTATTCAGTGAACGTTGGAGAGAATAATCCCGTGTCCAGACTTGCCTGTTATCTCCCACAGATTCTTTCCAACACCATCTAGAGAGCAAAGGGCACCCCCGTGAACGCGGACACGTGTGCCATGGAAATATTCTCACGATTCCATCAAAAGAGAGTTCAGCAAGGAGTTTTGGCCGTTAAGGCAAATTGATGGCTTCTGTGGTCCATAGACACAGCCTGTTTGGTGGAACTTTTAAAAAACTGGTTGCTGCCCTGACTGGTTTGGCTCAGTGGATGGAGCGTCAGCCTGTGGACTAAAGGGTCCCAGGTTCGATTCCGGTCAAGGGCATGTACCTTGGTTGTGGGCACATCCCCAGTGGGAGGTGTGCAGGAGGCAGCTGACCGATGTTTCTCTCTCATCGATGTTTCTAACTCTCTATCCTTCTCCCTTCCTCTCTGTAAAAAATCAATAAAATATATTTTTAAAAATTAAAAAAATAAAATAAAAAACTGGTTACTGTGGCCTGTTACCCTGATGGCCATTCCCAACTCCCTTCTCTCTTGCTCTCAGAACAGAGATTGTCCACTATAGAGACTGAAAAAACAAACACATGTATTGATGTGTCACTTCCTGACTGATTATTCTACCGTGGTTATATGTAAGAATAAACGAGTACTTGGGCAATACACTCTGAAATGTGTACAGCTAAAGAGCATTCTGTGTGCAATTTTTTAAATGTATTTTTTTTCCCCCTGCAAAAAGCTTCATTGTTTCATTTGGCCCAGTGCATGGGAGAGGGCTTCAGGGTGGCTAAGAGAAGGGCTAGTAGTTTCGGGGAGAGGATCAGGGAAAGCCAGACACCAGCGGGTGCAGAGGGGCCCTCAAAGGCCTCTGGGCTCCCGGGCTCCAGGTCGTGCTTGAGGGTGAGCCTTTTGAAGAGATACTCCCACCAGCCTGGGCCCGCAGCCTGCGGAGGTGAGTCAGGTGCCGCCCATCTTCCCGATGAGTTTCACCTGCTCACCCGGAAGTGGTTCCCCAGGAGGTCACGGCGCCGGGGTCTGCGCGGCGGAAGCAGGGCCGGCTGCTCCACAAGGTCCTCCTGGCTCAGGCTCCTCTCCAAGGCCAGGGCGGCTCCATGGCAGTGTCCTGAGTCTCACCCACTCTCCTTGGGAGGCCTCCGCACGTCCTGGAAGAGAATGCGGCCACCGCCTTCTTCGCCAACTCGGGGAGGAAGCGCTGCCCTCGAGAGCCACGTGGTGGAGGCGGACATAGAAGCCCCGAGAGAGGTAGGTGCGAGGCCGCACATGCAGGTGGCCGGGCGGGTGGCCACAGCCTCCACCTCGGTGGGAGCATTGTGACAATTTGGGGGTCCGTGGTGTTTGGCAATAGGAGTTAAGGTAGGAAAGACGGACAGCGTGTTGGCTGGTCTCAGAGATGGTTCTGAAGGTGGGGACTGGATGGACGCTGGAGAGAGGCCAGAGGAAGAAGGGGTGTCCCAGGGTCTGTTCCATCCAAACACTGTTGACACAAGAGACAGATCCTGGACTGCCAAGGGCACTGCCTGCAATTTATTTTTTTTTAATTTAGAAAAAATAATTATTAAGCAAATATGGCAAAAAGTTAATTGGGGAACATGGGTGAAGGATATGTGGAAGCGCTTTATATTATTTCTGCCACTTTACCATAAGTCTGAAATTATCTAATCTAATAAAAGAGTAATATGCAAATTAACCATCACTCTGAGACATCTAAGCCATGCCCACCAGCCAATCAGAACAGCTATATGCAAATTAACCCAGCCAAGATGGCAGCCGGCAGCCACAGAGATAGAGCAAACAGGAGGCTTTTATTAGGCCAGCTGGGCCTCTGCTCAAGGCAATAATGTTTCAATTATAAAAGCCACAGAACTGAAGCAAACAGGAGGCCTTGTTGCCTGCCTAGGCCTCCACTCAAGGCAACAAAGTTTCAATTATAGAAGATAAATAAACCCCAGAAACCTGATTCCAGCCAGCCTTTCTGGGACATTGGGTCAATGGGAGCTGTGGCCAGACTGAAAACAGCCATCAGCCCCTCACCCAGGCTGGCCAGGCACCCTAGTAGGGACCCGAACCCTGAAGGGCTATGGGCAGCCTGAAAACGGCCCTCATCCCCTCACCCAGGCTGGCCACACCCCCATGGGGTGAGGGTCCCCACTGGGGGCTTGGCCAGCCTACAAACAGCCATCAGCCCCTCACCCAGGCTGGCCAGGCATGCCAGCAGGTGGACATCCCCCGAGGGGTCCCAGACTGTGAGAGGGCACAGACTGGGCTGAGGGACACCCCCAAGTGCACAAATTTTTGTGCACCAGGCCCCTAGTTTCAAAATAAACTTACTAAGAAATAATAGAAGGAATTTTTTTTTAATTTTTTTTTATTGACTTCAGAAAGGAGGGAAGAAGGAGGGTTAGAAACATCAATGATGACAGAGAATCATTGATTGGCTGTCTCCTACACACCCCCTACTGGGGATCCAGCCCACAACCGAGGCCTGTGCCCTGACCCGGGACCGAACTGTGACCTCCTAGTTTATAGATCAACGCTCAACCACTGAGGCATGCTGGCCGGGCTTTTTTCTTCCTCTTTAAAGAAAATTTCCTTCTGCCCAGCTGTGGTGGCCCAGTGGTTGAATGGTTTGTTGCAACTTGCAGCTGAAAGCATTCCTAATACAGTTGCTGTACTCAACTTTTTTTAAACCTCCCAGCTTATAAAGACACAAAATAGGAATTCCAGAATAGCTTCTTTTCTCATTTTAATGTCAAAAGGGACAGGTATTTCCTTTTTCCATTTCCTGAAAACCAGGTGCGGGGACATGTGACCCAGGTGCTTCCAGCTGAAGTGCACACCCAGCATTTTGTTTTGTGTGTGTGTGTGTGTGTTTTAAATATATTTTTATTGATTTCAGAGAGAAAGGGAGAGGGGAGATAGAAATATCAATGATGAGAGAGAATCATTGATTGGCTGCCTCCTGCACACCCCCATACTGGGGATCAAGCCCACAACCCAGGCATGTATCCATGTCCACAATCAAACCCAGGACCCTTCAATCCCCAGGTTGATGCTCTATCCACTGAGGCAAACCAGTGAGGGCCACACCCAGCATTTTGAACACAGCAGTAGTTGGAAGATGTCAAAGGTGGTGGGATTGATGAGCTAGGGGGGCAATGCTCCATGTCCTGTGCAGCAGTGCCAGTGTTAGCTTTAAATATATATATACTAGGGGCCCGGTGCACAAAAATTTGTGCACTCGGGGTGGAGGGAGTCCCTCAGCCTGGCCTGTGCCCTCTCACAGTCTGGGACCCCTCAGTGGATGTCCTATGATGGCCCCAGTCTGCCAGGCGCCTTTTGTGTGTGTGTGTGTGTGTGTGTGTGTGTGGCCACTGGGGACCTGCCCCCAGCCGCATCTGAGGCTCG